>BQNB010071647.1:10000-32696 GCA_026074375.1 Tanacetum coccineum
TAGTTTAATTGATTTTTGGCAACTTATCATTTGCAAGATATTTAGCGCAAATCTCAGGCTCAACACTAGTTATGTTTATAACGAATTCACTATGTAGCCACGAAAAATACTGCCCCAGCCAAATTTACCCCTGTTAAACTAATTTTGCTGCCTAAACAATTAATCAAAAACAATTGGCCCTATCAAAACTTTATGTGCTTTTTTGATAGATACTATTGAAGGCACAACAATTTTTATTTAAACACTATTTTACAAACACTCTCTAACCCTAAACCTAGAAACTTAAACACACGCCTCTTTTTCTTGTAGTCACAGATACAACACACACCAAACCCTATTATACTTTCACAAATAAACTTGTCTCACTCTTACCAATACTTGAGCCTCTTTTTTCTCACAAGAATGCACCTTTTCCTTTTTATTGATAACTCACACAAATCTCAGCCACACTATTTTGATAATCAGTCACCCAGTCTATAGATGCTTTTGAAAACGAACACAAACTATGATATTTTTATTTTCGTTTCTTAAATTACACAAAGAAAAGAAGAAAAAATATATTGGCTTTAAGATCTAAAAGGTAGGTTGGATTTCGTTTCTATTTTCTTGTTTTCTTTTATCCACCGAAACAAAGTGAAGTCTTGAACACCCTTGTTCTTGATTTTCCTTTTATGGTTTTCGAATATTAACAAGAAGCAAAGCTTCAAATTGATCTATGATGAGATGTTTAAAAAATGAAATCTTTATAGATTTGACAACTTTTGAACGATTATGAGATCAAATCTTGTGTTGATGATGTTTAATCAGACTCGAAACAAAGCAATAGATTTGAACACCATGTTCTTTATCTTTCATTTATGAGTTTCAAAAAGTTAAGATGAAGTTATGTCTTCACACAAGATCAATGATGATATGGGTTAGAGAAGATCTATGTAGATCTTTAACTCTTGAAAGAGAAACATGAACAAAATAGAAACCATGTCCATAAAATGTAAAACCAAGAGATTAAGGATAGGAGAATCAAGGATCATGCTGGTCCTGGGCGTGTGGAGCTGCTGAGGTGCTGGCATCACATATGTCCTCTGTCTCTCTCATTGATAGGGGAAAGCTGCCAACTAATCTCTCGTCAAACCTTGGGAATGCCAAACCACTCTGATGCATGAGTTGAGTGATACAATCGACCACCCATGTGGAAAGTCTATCCTGGTCGCTGCTCATCCTCTCTAACAGAATATGCTGCTCCCTAATACTATCACACAAACCATGAACCTCCTCCTCTAATCTCTACAACCTCTATGAGACGGTCCTAGGTGCAGGAGCAACCGTAGTGGGTGCATGTGCGGGTGCTGGATCAGCCAGAACACCCTCCTTAGGAATCTCCTGGTCAGCCAGAGTAGCTCTAGCCGCAACAACCTGCTGCCTCTCTAGTCCAGGTGCTACCCAAGCCCAAACATCTCCTAATCTATCATAAATATGTAACCTCACCAACTCATCCATGTCAATCAACGTGTGGTCACAGACTACCACTATCAATCCTCGAAGACTCTCCTCAGTAATCCACCTAAAGTGCTCAGCAAGACGCGCAACAAAATATCCTCCAAACATACTAGCCCCTACTTCCTCCCCTCAACATGCCTAAACAAATATTAGGCCATCAGATAGGGGTTGTTCACCACCGTCCCCTCATCCATACTCTTACGATAAAACGGGTCAATAGCAGTCACCTTCTCAGGTGCCTAACCTTTCCTAAAAATGCTAAACGCGATCAACCTATGGAAAATTCTCCTCAATGGGTCCCTGATAGATGTATAGGAGGGGACCATGCTAAGAAAATCTCCATCAGAAGAAATCCTGGACTAGTATTCAAGCAGATCAGCCTTGGTGGCTATCTCTCTCAAACTATCAGCCTAGTAGGCCCAAAAACCATCAGTTGCCATATCCTCAGTCGTATGTAAACCCAAGGCCAAAATAAACTGCCTCCAACTCATATGGCATCTGAGCCCCCCTAACTGGAAACAAAAAGTATCAGTGATTCGTCGTAAATGACTCGTCGAGTAATAGTATATAAGTAAGTCCTGTTAGATGTGAAAATTGCTTGAGGGCAAACAATGATCAATCTTCCGGATGTCATAATCCCAACGAGAATTGAATTAAAAATCATGTTTATGTTTTAATTTAAATGCTTGATTATCTTTTAATTTTTGGTTTTGGTTTATAAAACTACTTTTAATTATTAAAGATTATACTAATTAAAGATGTAAAAATTATACTAACAATTATACTACTAGAATTATGCTAAAATGAACTAAAAGAGATATAAGACGAACATGCTTGCTAAGTGACGTGAAAAGTTTCTCAAGTGTGAATTAAGGTTTTACTTAACGAATTAACTTCCTTAGAAAAGATAATTATCTCACAACGTTGGTTTATTTTGACAAAAATCTCTTAAAAATATATTAATTACTAGATGTGTCGTTTGACTATTTTTCTGGATTTTTCCTTTTAAAACATTCAAACTACAAATCTAAATAATTGAGAATTATTAATTAACAAACCTTTTTACAATCCACACTTAATTTCCAATCCACTAATCACCTATCAAGCACAAATAAACTACTCACTAATCATATTACTCAAATAAACAATTCTAAACATATTAAACTATTTATTCTAAACTAATAGTATTGAAATAGGAAAGAAAAAAGAACCGAATGTCGAGCTGATAACGAAAAGTAACCACCCGATTTAATAAGCTAAAGAAAATAGTCAAATTCTATGTAGCTTATTAAACCCTTAAGCTCCTCGCCTATGAGTTGAACCAGTTCCGTCAACAAAACAAACAAATCTGTAATCATAAAAGAAACACAACACAGTATAATTCAGTTTCCCTATTTACTCAAAATAGTTATCACTATAATCGAGCCAGGCATAAACGGCCCAACAACAAATGGGCTATGACTTTGGCCAAATCCAGTAATTCTAAACTGAATTCCACACTAACAGTTCCTAATCAAAATGTCAAAACCAATTTTGGAACTTAAAATATTTCACTAATAAGCTAAACAAAGAACTCTGAACTCTTTAAAAAGATGAAAAATAAACTAGATCTACTTGTGAAAATTAAACTAAAACAAGCTAAAAGTTAATAGGTTATTCGAAAAGAAAAGGTGACTTAGACTTATAAATAAGCCGAGGAATAAGCACTCATCGCACCCTTTGATGTATATCGAATAAAATCAAAAGCAAATAAGCTTAAAAGAAAACCGAAACTAGATTAAAAAGAGAATAAGCAAACCGAAACCTATACTACAAATAAGCTATTAGAACTACTAAACTAAATAATAAGCTCTAGAAAATAAGGGTGCTCAAGACTTAAAGAATAAGCCGAGTAGAAGACTCATGACACCCTTTTAGCATTCTAATCAAGCATAAGCAAGAAATAAGCAACCGAATAAATAAAACAAGAAAAAAAATGAAATAAGCAAAAGCTTATTTGTATAAGCTTAGATTCAATCAATTAAGCTATAGGATAGTCTTACTTGAAATAGAAAATAAGCTATGAAAACAATAAGCTCAAAAGAGCTTATTTCAAAAATAAGCTAAAGAAATGAAAAAGAATTATTAAGACAAGAGGAATAAGCACTTAAACAATACCAACCTTCATTAATAAGCCAAATAAGATCTTTTACAATAAGCTTGAATAAGTTAGAAAAGCTTTTACAAAACTTGAAATAAGCTAAAACTAAACAGCTGTTGCGTCTGGTATTTATAACCCAAAGTGGGGTGAGGGAAATTTTGTCTTTTCAGGTCTTCATCCAATCATACTTCCATATCTAAGGGTATTTTTGTCTTTTCGCAACTCCCACCGACTCATCATTGCTTAATGATAATGCCAATCATTGGCTCGGGATCCAACAACTGTATTATATCTGATCCACCTATCACTGCATGCTACGTGTGCTTCTAAATGATTCATTGTTGGTTCGGGTGTCTCAAGCCAACCACCTAACCAGTCGAGCCGCCAACCGAACCTGTAACCTCATACCCAAACCTGAAACCTTGTACTAATCATTAGAAGACCACGTGTCACCACCTAAGTGGTGCCACGTGGCCTGCCAGCTGTCATTGACGTCGTCACCGGAGCCATCGCCGGACCATCGGTCAACGGTGGTCAGCGGCGGTCAACGGTGGCCAATGACGGTCAACGGTGGCGGATCACCGTGGAGCACCACCGGACCACTACCAGACCACCACCGGACCATCGGTCAACGGTGGTTGAGCGCTAGTCAATAGTGGGTCTTGTTGCCACGTGGATCTACGTGTCAACCACGTGTGCCCACGTGGCATCATGTGGATACTGACGTGGATAATAACAGTGGGAGTTAAGCAAGAGTCGAACTCGGGACCTCCCGAGTGAAACTATAAGGAAGCCCAAAGTACCAACTCTGCTAGACTCAACCATCATAATATAAGGTTAAATATATTCCTTTTATGCTATTTTTGGCCCAGTTCAGATTTATTAATATAAAAGTTCAAATAAGATGTGACAAGGTTCAAATAAAGAAGGTTTAAGGGTCAAGTAAGATACCGATAGGATCGTAATTTCGTGTTCTTTCCAATGGATTGATCGTGGGATTTTTACAAGTTCGTTTGAATCTCGATAAACATGAAAACGTCGTCAAAAGTTATCCGAAAATTACCGTTTTTGCTTTGTTATCAATCCTTTGTACCTGTAAGACATAAAAACACAATACAAACATATTTACAAGATAATTACTCATATTTTAGTGTTTAGTCCATTTTAACATGTTTTTCGGGGTACAAATGATGTGTGTTTAAGCACACATCAGCTGGCTATAAAAAGACCATCATGTTATGACTTTAAGTCATAACCCTAAATTCAGTCTTTCTCTCTCTCTCTCTCAATTCGATATTATCATCCTTTTCTTTAAAAGCTTAGATCGGTCTCTTTATTCGATTATTATATCTTGTTTGTAATATAACTATTATCAAATAGATAATAGATCCACAACAGATTAGTTAGGGGTGGATTATGAGTTGATTTGGTGGTGTTAATTAAGAACAATAACTTATGATATGTTTGGTTTGAGAAGTTGTAATTGATCTTGAATTGAGATTCAAGATCCTTTGTACAATGATTTCATATTTGTTCATGGTATCAAAGCAAGGTCTTCCTTCTAGCTCTGGATTTTAAAATTAAGGTTTTGAAAATTTTTGGGGATATTTGATTTTATTAAGTTCTTGGTTAGTTAACTGTTTTTAATTAATTAATCTGAGTTTAATTTTGTTAAATTGATAGCTTTTTCTAAAAACACCAATTTTTTGAGAAAATTAGGGTTTGGAGAATTTGGGGCTTTTAAGCTTTAAAGATTTCTAGTAATCAATTAACTGTTGTTAGTTAATTCTTCGGTGTTTTTGATTGGTTCTTGGAAAGCTCTAGGTAAAACGCCTAATTCTTGAAATTAGGGTTTGGTGATTGTGGAATTAAGATTTTGCATTCTTATTATCCTTTGACTAAGTGAATCAAAGGAAAGTCGTCCATTGGATTATTGCTGATTGCGTGCTCTGTAACACTACTCACACTCTCTTTTTATTTTCTGCTTTATCATTCTGTATTAGATTGCTGGAGGATAGATAGAGGTACTATTGAGAAGTTATTGTTGATTTGGAGGGGTTGTTCATTGTGGTATTAGATTTGTTGTTGTCTGAATGAATCATTTTTCCCTTGACCTACTATTTAAGTGGCAAGGAAGCCTGGGAACTATCTTGATTTATTCTTGATTGTTTTATTTATATTTCTTGTTTGTATATTTGTTGTTGGTTTATTTGTGTGGCAATATGTCTTTTCGTGGCTATTCTAATGATGATTATGAACGTGATGATAATGTTACTTTGATTAGAAAACTTAATGTGATTAATCCATTGGATTTACATCCTAATGATTTTGCTACATTATCTGTTGTTTCTGTTAAACTAAAAGAAACTAAAAATTATCAAGTATGGTCATGTGATATGATTTTGGCTTTAGAGGGTAAAAATAAGATTTGTGATAATGCTCAAATCGAGTATGTTTTTGGGAGCATTATTCGTGCTTTTATATGAGATATTTGGCTAAATAGGAACCTTTTTATTGCTAATATTATGCAAAGTTAAGTTTATGTGTTTATAGTTAGCCAAGACAAAAGAAGTTGAGAAAATGAGAAGAAAACATGAAGATAATTACTTTTAAAGATTTCCCGACAAGAGAAGGTTTTGATAAAGAGTTTTGGAGGCCTATTGTAGCCCAAGAACAAGTGTTTTATCCAAGTATAAGTTACATGGACCAACCCAAACAAAAAGAAGCAAAAAGGAAGAAGAGGTCAACAAAAAACGCAAAAGAACATTTTGGAGTATTACCCCAGCCGCCCGACTAGAGGAGCAGCCTTAGAGGCTGGAGGAGCCCAACGAGCCGCCCGACTCGTGCTCTAGCCGCCCGGCTGACTACAAACTACAGTTACAAAATTTCAATTATTGTTGTGTTAATGCACCATTAAGGAAAGAGTCTGATCATTTCCCTCCATTATCACAGAAGCAATGTTTTCTTACTCCTTAATCATGTATCTAGCCTATATAATCATACTAGGGGGTCTTGAAAATACACACACTCTTCTAATCCTTGACAAAGGTTAAAGAAACCCTAATTACTCTCCCAAAAGGCTATAACAACTCAGAGAATTCCAAGAGTGAAGTAAGAACGTGGGTAAAGGTCTTGATTACTAGTTGGTGTTTTAGAGTTGGTATTCTTAGTTGATTGGAGGCATTTGGATTGCTCTAAATCCAAGTCTAAGTTCTCTTGTATAATCATTTGGCTAGGTATAATCATTGTTCTAAATTTGCAGAAGTTTACTTACGTTTATACTATGAACAATATGGTTGAATTATGTTTTAAGGTTATTGAAATGATTATTGAGTAGTTTTGTTATACTTATGCAAAAATGATATTGATTTGATGATGAGTGTTGATTATGATTGTATGCATGACTTTATGATTTGTCTTGTGGTTTGTTTGAAGAATTAACTTGTTTAATTGATATGTTGATGGAACCTAAACGGATTTATAGGCCGAAAGGATTTTCGGTATGTTTTCATTCTCTCAATATTAGTGGACGAATGAGTAAGAGTTTTTTATGCTTGACATCATCAAATTAACATATTAAAAAGCTTGTTTTGATATTAAACTCGAGTATAGGCCGAAAGGGCTCGTTTGAACAACTAGACATGATCATGGTTTTCTAGCAATTAGATTAAAAATGATTTAGTAAAAATGGTGTTCATAGGACGAGAGGGTTCACCATCAATCTAAAATATGTGTGGATTTGTGAAATACACCATGGATCGAATCTAAAATATGTGTGGATTTCCAGTTATGTTTTCATTCTCTCAAAATTAGTGCAGGAATGAGTATGAGTTTTTGATGCTTGACATCATCAAAGTAACATATTAAAAAGGCTTGTTTTGATATTAAACTCGAGTATAGGCCGAAAGGGCTCGTTTGAACAACTTGACATGATCATGGTTTTCTAGCAATTGGATTAAAAATGATTTAGTAAAAATGGTGTTCATAGGACGAGAGGGTTCACCATCAATCTAAAATATGTGTGGATTTGTGAAATACACCATGGATCGAATACACATAAATCATGTTTTGTGAGTCATACAATCATGTTTAACCAACGAATCAACTCTCATATCAATGAAATGGATTTTTAGCACAAGTATTGTTTTTACCATGAATGAATTTAGTATGATGTGTTCTTTGAATTTAGAAGTGATAGGGATCGTGACAACGTATTTGCTTATTTCGTTGCTTTGTAATGATTATCACTAAGTCTCGTGGAACGAACTCGACTTACCCAACTTTACTATGAATGAACGAGTATACTTGCTCGTATGGATTTTTGGTAGTTTAGTTAGTCGTGATTATAAATGTAAAACTTGTACCGGAAACCAAGCATCAAGTTTTTGGCGTCGCTGCCGGGGACTTGTGTTCTTTTCATGTTTTAATCATTACAAACTTGTAGCGGAAATATTTTTGTTAAAAATTCGTGTTTTAAAAACAAAAGTGCAGTTGCAAATGCAGCCAGCCGGGCGGCTCGATAACCAGCCCACCGGTTCGTCTCGTGACGAGGGTATCATCATAGCCAGCCGGGCGGCTGAGAGGCCGTGTTGGGCGGCTCGTGGTCTCGAACTGAAAAGTAATTTTTTTTGTTTTTGATTTTTATGGATGAAGTGTGTGCCTACTTGTTTTTGATATTGTTTCTAGGAACGTTTATGAAAGTTTTGATTGTTTTAAGTTGCAATTGTGTCTTAATTTGCTAGATTTTAAATCATGCTAGTAGTGTTTGTTTGTGCGATTGTCTTTGTGATGTAGTATGATTTGTGTTTATTGGAATAAGTTTTCATGTTTCATGTTCTAGATTGTAATGTGTTTTAATGTTTATTTGTGCTTGTTTCATTTCTATAAGTTTTGTTGGTTTTAAAATAAAAAGTTTTGGAATAATTTATTTATAAGTTTTGTTACTAGAATAAAATTAGGCTTTTTATAATAATTTTGTCACAACTCTTTTAAGAAATGTAAAAAAAATTAGGGTCAGGCCGATCCAGCCGCACGGCTAAGCTGGCAGCCGGACGGGCTGAGCCACAAAAGGTGTGCGACGAGCAGTAAACCGACCGACTGAGTGGCCGAGCCGGCCGGCTCATTGGTTCTGTGAGAAATAGTTTTTGATTTTGAGATTTTTGGCTGTTTGCAAGCCATGATTCAGTCCTGGAAGTGTTTAAATGCTTATTTATCTCAGTTTAAGTGTGTCTATGTGGTTTATTGATTATGACTAACCCAAAAGCTAATAATTTGGTTTGTGATTCCATGTTTGTTTTATAGTTTAAAATTTTGCTTAAGGAATGGATACTCTGAGTATGTTTTCTAAGTACTTGAATGATCTTGAGGAATACTTGGATGATGGGGACTCCTTGGAAGCTAAGAAGATTACGATTGAAAAGAGTGAGAAAGAATTGGAAATGTTCGAGGCATTTGGGACACAAAAGTGTTGTGGTTGAGTAAAAGAAACATAGGGTTGTTGTTTTTACTAAGGCACCTCTTCGTGCCTATAGTAAGCCATTCATGAGGTTCTCTACGCCTTGCGGTGTGGATGGCCAAGGAGATTGGGATGCGGAACTAGATATGGCGGATTCCTTCTACTATATGACGGAAGAGATGTTTGACAAGTTGGGATTTGTTCGAGTAGACTATGGAGACTATGGAAGAAAGATGGTTAAAGATGTGCGTGTGGAAATTCATAGGTTCGCGTTTTTGGTTGATTTTGTTGTGATTGGGTATGCAAATGAAGGAGAGCCTTCGGTGATTTTTGGTTACTTCAAAAAGTAAGGTTGATTTTGGAGTTGGTGAGATGCGAATTGATCTCACCATGCTTGAAGAGGAAAGGGACATGGACGCTTTGTTGATGGAATTGGTTAAGAATATGGAAGAAGTTGGAAGTTCGAATGGAGAGCTAATCAAAATGGAAAAAGCTAGTCGCAACAAGGGCTATTACGTTAACAAACTTACTCCACCACCCCAACCAAAAATAGAAGAAATCCCACCAATCTCCTCCATTGCACCACCACCACCCATTTACCACCCACTATCCCAAAAGCAAAAGGAAAAGATTAAAGAAGCCTTGGATCGAAAATACAAAGAGTTGGAAGAGTCCAAGCCTATCTTGGAGGTGTTGGAAAACTATATGACTTATAGGAAGAAGCTTGATGAGGTCATGACGGGTCGTGCTAGGTTGAGTAGCGATGAGTTTGGTGAAGAGGAAAAGATGAGAATAGTTAAGCACGGGTTACCAAAGAAAATGTGTGACCCGGGAAATTTTGTGCTACCGGTTCGAGTTAATGGTACGATTGAAATGAGTGCTCTAGCAGATACGGGGGCGAATGTAAGTGTGTTGCCTTACAGCCTATTCAAGAACCTTGAGCTAAGTAATCCTAGACCCTATAATCCTAATCTCACCATGGCAGATAACACTCAAGCCAAGGCCATGGGAGAAGTAAGAAATGTAAGGATCCAAATTGGATATCAAGCTTATTTGGTTGACTTCTTGGTTTTAAACATTCTGGTGGACAAGGAACTTCCATTGTTGTTGGGGCACCCATTCTTAAGAACTTGTGAAGCGGTTATAGATATGAGGCATGGTACCATGAGCATTGACAATGGTGTCATTCGTCACACCTACTTTCCTAAGCCAAGAGCCAAGGGATACTTAGAGAACTTTGAAATTGATGAGGAAGATGATTGGCTAAATTGTTTTGAAGTTGGGCGTGATGAGGATGGCAATCCTAAGTATGGTCCCGTTGCATCATCATTCTTGGATATTAAGGACGAGATGGAGAGAGCCTTAGCAATGGAAGCCTACTTCAATCCTTTTAAAAATATAATTGTTTTCAAAAAACTCATTGACTTTTTAGGTTCACTTCTAGTTCAATTGAAGAACACCGATTGTGGCAATGAAGGTTATGTAGTTTACAAAAAGATTGAAGGTGATGGAGCTTGGCATGCCAAATTTGAAGTGATCACTCCAAGTGGACGAAAGTTCACTATAGGATTCAAGATGAAAGAGACCAAGAGGAAGCTATCCGGAAAGTTTACTTCTGAGGACATACTCAACTTTGATCATTTTCTTGACTAGGGGCTCATCAATCCAAACATAAGTAAAGCATTAAGGTTGAAGAAATAAAAGCACAAATCATGTGCTAAGGATGTTTGTCTTCTTTTACATTATGCATCCTACTTTAAAAACAATTTATCATTTTGGGGTATTTGGTTATGTTTACGGTTATCGTTTAGACATCTTTCAATTAATTTGGTTATCCTTTGGTTTAGTTAATTAAAGTTTGAGGTTTATTTTAATTTTGTCTATTAGTTTTAATTTTACTTTGATATTATCATGAAGTATGTTGTGAAGTGTGTGATGTTTCATAAAAAGTGGGAACGAATATTCAGTCTTGGGATGTTTTCACCCGAAAATAAATCATGAGTTTTGACCAATAAGTGGGGACGAAAAATAAGGAAGTATAAATGTGACAATTTTCAGCCTATCCGACTAGAAAAGAAGCCACCCGGCTAGACTTGGCTATAAAACCTAAAAATTTTAAAAATTTAAAAAACACACACAACACACACACTGCTCTCTTGGTATCATCAAATTCGTGTAATTTGATCTAATTGCAAGTAAGGAACGTGTTTGAGGATCATCAATGGCTCCTAAAAGGGTAAGTAATTACATTGATTCGAATCAATCAAGTGTTTAATTCGTGTTCATCATTTTAGGTCAAAAATTAGGGGATTTTGATTCATTTCGAATTAGACCAATTCATTTTAGGATTAAGTGAGTATATTATAGGAGATGAGATTGCAAAAAGAATTAGATTGATTGGTTAAGTGTGGATCGAATGGTAGTGATTTGAAAATCAAAAAAAAATGAGGATGAATTTTAATTCGATTGATTGAAGAGACAAAGAATTTACAGTGATGTATGATTGATTTTTAGTGTCTAGGAGATGCTAGGTTGATTGTATGGATCACCTATTTTGATTTTGGATAGTTGGAAGTTTGGCGAAATTTAGCGAATGAGGCGAAATGAACTCTAGAAGTTGGTTGCGTTTGCGAGTGGTTTTAGGACAATTGGGAGTACCCATAGAGCATTAGGAAGAGCTTTTAGCGACTAGGAAGTGCGGAAAACACCCCAAAACAAGCCCCAAGCCAAACCAGATAGGCAAGCATAGCCAGCCGACCGGCCGGCTGGTTGAGAAGTCGCACGACAGAGGGGTCGACGAGGCACCAGCCGCACGGCTGGAGGGCTATATCGGGCGTCTGACTTAGTCTGATCCGTTCCCCTAGAGAGATTTGTGGATGATAAGTACGTTGGATGAGTCACGTGGTATAAACTTGGCTTGGGTTATAGCCGAGCATCTTTGCAAGCATGCTCCGGGTCTTAGGGAGAATAGTCTTATTTGTGGAGGTCATTACGTGACCGAGATTGCTAAGTCATTGGGGTACTTTGTAGATGAAGAAGTGGCTAAATGTTCGGAGCCAATTGAATGTGAGAAATGGACTTCTAAGATGTTGGCGAGTGAGCTGGATGAAGAAAACTTCACTTTGTTGCAATCCACACAAGAACCATCACTACCTAGAGGAGCAAGGAAGCAAAGACATGGGATAAACGAAGTGGGTTGAAATCAAAGTTGGGGTTGATTGGAATTGTAGCTTTGAATTGAGATTGAAGCAATGGTTGAATGTTTGGAGAGATTCGGTGTTAATAAGGATACAAACTTATATGCTATGGAGCTAATTCCATTCCTATCCTATTCTCCATCATTTAGCCGGCCAAGCCAGCTATACCTATCCCACTTGTTAATACAAATATTCGCGCAAAAACGATATTTATATTTAATGATCTTCATGTTTTGATAATAACAAATATAATGTCATACTACGTAAAAGTTTACGTAAACAAGTTATTTAGTCAAAAGTTTACTTGACGCTGATAAATCACTTAAGGTATGAATATGACATTATTAAACACAGTTAGTGATCAAAGAAAAATATTATCATTTGCATAAATCTTTTCTGATCAAATGATTTAAGTTAACACATGATTAATTATAAGCTAGTTATATTAATCATGTAAGACAAAATAAGATTAACCATAAGTGGGAACAATCTTTCCAAATCTTCACAAATCTAGAAAATCTTTCCTTATTGGTGATAAGAAATATTTTCTTCTAGAAGAATCTATTAAACTAGTTTTAATAAGTACAAAACAATATTTTGTATAGATTTGAGGTTAATCACAAAATGACAAATGTTGTCCCAGCTCCACCCACGGATCCACCAAATACATGGGACGGATCCAGGGTATGGGAGATCCGTGAGTCGCACGAATCATTTCCCTGGGACAGATCTGAATTTCAAAAGGTTGCCTACAAATATCAACCTTAAGCTTTCATTTTTAACAACTCTTGATAAATATTTTCACACACATATTTTATCTTTTGTATATTCTTTGATCATTATACTTGTTACATAATCCATTACAAGTGATCAACTCATTCCACTCTTTAGTGAAGAACACTCAAGAAGACGTCAAGCTTCAAGTGTTATTAGTTTAGTTGTGTCATCACGTTTGTGATAATCATTCATCTTGTATATCTTGTGTTGTGTGTTGTGTGTATCATATGTGTATGATAGGTTAATATTTAGGCTATAAAATACATAGTGTGTTAGATTGGTTCTATCTCGAAGTAGAACTTGGTATTTAGCTTAGTACCGGAAAAAGTGTAAGCGACGTGTACGGTTTTCTCCGCCTAAAGAGAGCTTGTTGACATAGTGAAGATAACTCTTAAGTTGGGTACTTGGGGAGTGGAGTAGGGCGAAGAGGAGCTTCGTAGCCAAACCACTATAAATCATTGTGTCATCGGTTTGATCTTTCTTATCTTTACTTGTTTATATTTTGTAGATTAGTTACTTACTTATTGCATCGCTATCATATACACTTGTGTATATCTCTTGAGTTCACATAAGTCTACAATCTAAGTTTTAATTTTAAAAAGGTAAAAACTATTCAACCCCCCTTCTAGTTTCCATAATTGGTATCAGAAGCCAAGGTCATCCAAGATCTTTAACGTATATTGTACAATAAAGCTTGAATCGATCTATGGATTCGGATAAATATCTAGAAGGGCAATCTATGCAAAGACCACCTCTTTTTGAAAGTGATCATTTTATTTATTGGAAAAATAGATTTGAAACTTATGTGAAAGCAAAAGATTTAGATCTTTGGCATATTATCTTGAATGGTGATTTTTCACCGGTTGCTAGAAACAAAGAAACCCAAGTTTTAGAAATGGTTCCTTTTGAATAACAAGATGATGATCTTAAAAAGAAACTTGCTAAAAATAATGAAGCTATAATGGTTCTTTATAATGCTTTTACTAAAAAGGAATACGAAAGAATTTTTATGTGTAAAATGGCTAAAGATATTTGGCAATCGTTGTTAATCACACATCAATGTAATAGCCAAGTAAAAGATAATAAAATTGATCTTCTTGTTCAACAATATGAACAATTTACTATCCTTGAAGAAGAATCTATTGATAGCGGTTTTGCTAGATTTAACACTATTATTACTAGTCTTAAAGCTCTTGATGAAGGTTTCTCTAGCAAGAACTATGTTAGGAAGTTTCTTAGGGCTCTACATCCTAAATGGAGAGCAAAAGTCACGACGATTGAAGAATCAAAAGATTTGTCATCACTAGCTCTAGAGGAGCTTATCGGCAATCTAAAAGTACATGAAGTAGTCATGGAAAAGGATTCCAAAATTTACAGAGGCAAAAAGGAAAGAGTTAAGTCCATTACCTTGAAAGCTAAGAAAGAGCTATTGATGGAGAAATATTTCAGACATCCGGAAGCGATGACGAAGAATATGCTATGGCCGTAAGGAACTTTAAAAAGTTCTTTAGAAGAAAGGGTAATATTTGTATAGGCAACCAAGAGAAGAAAAGATGTCTTACCATAAAAGAGATTGGAAAAGAAAGGAAAGAGTGACTAGAAATGTTTTAGATGCGGTGATCCAAATCATCTCATTGGCGATTGTCCAAAACCATCTCGCAACAAAGATCAAAAGGCCTTCATTGGAGGTTCTTGGAGTGATAGCAAAAATGACGCTGAGACCAAAACCAACGAGAAACGTGTCTCATGCTCAATCGCAAATGAGAAGAACTCTTAACTCTGTCCTTTTCTAGTGACAATGCATCTCCTCTTGATAATGATATATGCTAAATTTCGAATATAGACGATAGCTAATGTGAAATTAGTCTTGAAAACAAAACAAATATCTTTTTAGAAAAAAAATTTTAGATTGAACTAGAAAATTATGAAACTTTATAGAAGTAAAGAAAATTAAAGATTGCGTGTAAGTAATGTGGAAGAACATAAATCGGAAAAACGCCAAACTTAAAGAAACTCAAGTTAAATTTGTTAAAAGCGCTAATTCACTTAGAGAAATGTTAAATAATCAAAAGTCACCGAGTTGTAAAATAGGTCTAGGATTTGATGATAGTAAAGCGTTAACATACTGAACTAAAAACATAAGTTTCATTCGATCGTCCGCTGAAAAGGCGATAGACGGATCCACCATAAAGGTGCACGGATCCACCTTACCTAGATCCGTGAGTCGCACCTATGGTAAAAAAAGGGACAAAACACGTTTTTAGTCCACCTATGTCTTCTAGATCGGATTTTGTTATTACTAGGAAGAAACTAATACATAATAACATGATAGGTTTTAATAAAAACCATTTTTAAAACCATCACCTAAAAGCGGTATAGGTTATGAGAAAAAAACTGAGTCTAAGATCAAAAATCCCTCCACCTAAAGAAAACATTCGCTTCTCAAACCAAGATACAGCACACTCAATCTAGGATAAACTCAAGACAAACCAATTCCTCAAAACATTTACCATAATGAATTGGAAACAACCAACAAATCAATGCTTCGTACATATGGGAAATGTATCCCATTTCAATATCCAACATTGCAACAGAATGAAAGGGATGAGAAAAAACACCTAGTTCTCTCTACACATGGTGAAAAACGGAATCCCCATGTTATCATCAACTTGATCGCATAATCTTCTTTCTTGTCATGATCTCGAATACCATATAAAACTCTGTTTTGTCGGTTAATCTATTGATTTCTAAGAGTTAGACAAGTGTGTCTGTATGTGGTTGTGTTTTCAAAAAGTTTTAGTTTTGGATCATCTTTTAGGATTTCGTTTCTTGTCCATCAGGCTATGGTGGGAGAGGAGGATAATTGTATGTTATTACGGTCTATCGCTGCATCTTGGAAAAAGATGGAAAGGAAAACGTCGAATTTTCAACCACGACGTGGGGTATGTGTTGCTGAAAAATCCCATAATTGAGTTGGTTCCAATATGGTGATGAGTGGAATGACGAATGTAGCTAAGCCTAGGTCTTCAGACGCGAGGTGTAATATTCTCGCTAGCTTTGGTGAGTCAAAGGGGATATCGACTATAAGAACTCCTAGTTTGTGGACAAGAATGTTGGATGTTGAGGAGGAAGTCTTGGTCAAACAAGGAAGCCAGTGGGTGAAAACATTCCATTTAATGCTGAATGGTGCAAAATGTTCATATAATGCTAATGGTCAAAACGATTCCCTAAACATGCTGAATTTAATTTTCATTTAATGCAAATGGCAAAGCCTGTCCTACGTTTCCTATAATCATGCTGAATTTAATTTTTCCCTAATTCCTGCAGAGAAGGTCTAAGACTGAAACCTTATCAAAATGAGGAAGCGTTTCTACAATTAAAAATAGTTTGTACTTGCGTGAAGGAGTTGCTGTGCATTTTTTGGGGTGCCTCTAAAAACGCATGTTGAATTAAGAAAATTTAGCTAAAGACATGAAAGGGTGTGACAAATGGAAGTTCTGGTATAAAAATGACTCGAAACAACATAAAGCTAATATTTGAAGACTTGTCAAGATGCATGGACAGCTCTATTAAACTCTCAGCACTAGTGAATTCCCGATCCAATTTAGGACTTCTGACAATGATTGACTGAACAAGTACCATCTGAGACCAGAACCTCTCCTTCTATAAGCTGCTCGCTATTGGAAGGTAATGCCATCATGTATCAATAAAGAGGATTTCTGCTTTTCTGATGGCTAATTAGTGATTATGATGATGAAGCCCATTTTGATGATAGGAGCTATTCCTATGTGAGCATTGTTGAGGGATTATTCCTAACGTATGGATTTAATTAAGCTGGACAGGGTGCTTCATAATGAGATCGTGTATAGTACTCATGGAGTGATGCTAATGTCAAGACTCATATAGTCAGTTAGGAGTGTTTCTAGTTTTGAATGGTACTCATCCACGTTACACATTTTGAAAACCGATACGGAGTAAATCAGAATTTCTTATCAAATATTGATGATGTTGCAAAGTTTTTTGGTGTGCCCCTTTCTTCTCTCAAGGAGATTGACGATTTCACTAGAGAACTTGAAGCAGGTAATAATCAATTATGGCTAGGTCAGACTATGGATATTCGTAACTGGATTAGTGATCTTATTGTTGAAAAATGTTTGGAATTGCAAAAGAAAGCCATAATGGTTGAAAATAAGCCAGTTCCTGGGAGAAGGTTTCGCTTGATGGCCCTAGTAGGATAGAATGTTGATGACGCATGAATAAACAAGCTCCTATGTTAGTGCAACGGGAGGGTCAAAAACTGAACCAATGAAACCAAAGGCTAACTTTCGTCCGTTATCTTCTGATAACTTATGTGAAGGTGCTAACGTCTCTATTCCTAGAAAGATTGTTGAAACAGTTAGTTCTCGATTGGCTAATACTTTGTATGGTTATTTTATTGGTAAACGAATTGCTTTTTCGTGTGAATATTTTGTTCGAAATAACTGGGGTAAGTATGGTCTAACAAGAATAATGATGAACTCCAAAGGTTTTTTCTTCTTTCAATTCAAAACTCCTAAAGGGTTGGAAGATGTGCTTGAGAACGGGCCATGGATGATCCGTAAGAGCCCTATCATTTTGAAGAAATGGAATAAAGAGACCGCGCATATGTAAGGAATGAACTGGCCCGATAATTCCTGTGTGGGTTAAAATGCCATGATGTTCCCTATATCAGCGGCTTTTATGAAAGATGGTTTAAGATTATTGCTTTCTAAAATGGTAACCTATTATGTAATTCCTTTACTCTTCTATGTTGTAATGATGTAATGGGGTATGAAACTTTGCTCGATGTTTGATTAAACTAATGCAGAAGATTCTTCTAGAGAGTCTATACTATTGAATCCCTTGTGAGGAAGATGGTTTTTCAATTGAAATGTCTCGAATTGAATATGAATGGAAACACCCCTCGTTGTGACCTATGAAAGATCTTATAGGTCATTCTCATACTATTGTCCTAAATAAGGTGTTGATTCTATTGTTTGATACTATCTAAGGTGATTGACTCCTAATGTTGATAATACTTCTACTGTACCACTCCTTCGGTTGAGAAGGACTAATGATGGTTTCCAAACGGTGGGTAAAAAGAAGAAGAAGAAAGGTAAATCCAAGTCTAATAATGGTGGTCAATTTGCAGGTCCTTCGATAAAAAAAAGTAAGATATGAGCCAAAGGCTTCCACAAGCGCACAAATAAGTTCTTACTAATTTAGGTAGCGTCTAATTCAGTCATCATTGTTGAAGAATACGGTTTTTTTTATTTAAAAACTACATTCCCCTAATCACGATTATATCACCTCTTCAAATTTCTTTTGCTGCCTCTGAATGAAGATGTTAGAGAAGAAGAAGTAGAAAATGGTTTGATGAAACGGCTTAATCTTTTTAATACAAATCTGGTGGAAGAACTACTTTCACGGCTGCGTTGTTAGTTTGGTTTGTTGAGTCTTTTTTCCCTAGTTTCATCTTGATTGTTTCTATGATCGTAAAGTGTGTTATGGCATATGTCATAAGCACTATTTTAAGTGTTTATTGAGCTTGTTTAGCTTGAGGTTAATGTGGTATTTCAGCCACATTCCATTTGTACTTAACAGTTTTGGTTTTAATATATTTACCGGGGTAACCCTTTACCCAAAAAAAACAAATGAAAGGGATGTACAACACTAACATTTTTGGACCCATGAGATATTGGGGACCAAACGCTTGAATTTGTTTTTGTTGAAATAGGTATGCTTGAGAACATGCTTGGAACCGGATGAGTGGATCAAAGATAGTGGTTGCTCCAAACCTATGACCGATAACAAGAATTTATTCTCTACCTACAAAGCATACGACGGAGGTAATGTTGTTTTTTAGAAGTAACCTAAAAGGAAAGATCATAGGCAAAGGTACAATCTCTAATGACTCTCTTACTATATCTAATGTAGAACACGTAGAAAACTTAGCTTTTAACCTTACTTAGTGTCGGTCAAATTTGTGGACAATAAGATGTCAAGTCATATTCGAGAAAGAAGTGTAGAGGAAAAAATTAAAGATGGTAGAACCAGAGAAACGGGATTAGGAAAAATGGAGTTTATAACGTAAGTAAAATTGGAATAAGTCACATAGAACAAATAAAGACCCTCACACGGTAGTAGATAATTCTACCTTGTGGCATAGTGATGAGGTGTCATTTTATACAACATTTTCGGGGTCATTAACCCCCTAAAATCGTGCATTTATGCCAAAGTAAGGTACTATAATCATTCATGTTCAGTTTACTTCTATTTGGAAGGCATTTGGAAGAATTACACGTGACTTTGGCTCATTTTTTTTTTTTTTTTTGAGAAGAAACAAACAGGACTACAGAACCTACACCAAGTATTGATCAAAATTTCTACACAGTGCTGGAGACTGGCGTCACAAATACAAAGTGACGCGTCACCACGAAGATCAAGATGGTGTCACAAGATTCCACGACGGCGTCAGAGCATACGACCCAACCCATTATCTAGAATATTCTCTTTCATGACGGCGTCACGATTAAAATGCGATGCCGTCACAGCAATTTTCCTATATATACAAACTCGAGTGTGTAACTTTAGAATAAAAAAGTGTTGCGAACCATAGTTTGTTGTAGCAGCTGATATGGTCCAATTTAGGGCCTAAAAAGACCCTATTGTACTTCCTCCACCTCATGTTATTAATCAAGTGAAGGTTTATTTAATCATTCAATATGTCTATTTGGTTATTGAAACTATCTACCTCTTGCTTTAATCTTTAATATGCTTGGCTAAACCTTCTATTGTGTTTTAATTTATGTATTGTATGAAACCTAAGAATGTAGATCTTAGTGGTGTTGCTTCTATGAGATGATGAGCATGTTAGGATCTAGAAATACATCTTTTTGTCTGAATATTTTTAAATCCGTCCCACTAAATATAGTTTAAAACCTTTATTAAAACGTTAAACCTTGTAAAACACGACCTTTAATCACGGTTTTCACAAAAACTCAGGGAAACGATGAAAAATACAAAATTAACATATTTACGCTCTCGGAGCAATAAAATATATTTTTCTGACTTCCTTAAATGCTAAAAACAAATAGAAACTAAATCACGAAATGAAATTCACCAATAAATGGAAATTCTAATCAACCACATATAACATGACGACTATAATTATTTACGCAATTAAAAATAACTATCTTAGGCTAGGGATAGACGTTGACCTAAAACTCGGGTTGTTACAGTAACCTAAAAAGAAAGATCATAGGCAAAGGTACAATCTCTAATGACTCTCTTACTCTATCTAATGTAGAACACGTAGATAACTTAGCATTTAACTTACTTAGTGTCGGTCAAATTTGTGACAATAAGTGTCGAGTCTTATTCACGGAAGAAGGTAGTGAAATAATTAAAAATGGTAAAACCATAGGAAACAGGATTACGAAAAATGGTTTATACGTAATGAAATTAGAAAATAAGTCTCAAGACAAATTATGTCTCGCCACGGTAGTAGATAATTCTACCTTATGGCATAGAAGAATTGGTCACGCAAATATGCGTTTAATTCAATCGTTGTCATCTAAAGAATTAGTTAGAAACTTACCTAAGCTAAAGTATGATAAACATTTTTGTGATGCTTGTAAAATTGGGAAACAAGCTCATGCAAGTCATAAAGCTAAAAATATGGTTTCCACTAAAAGATGCTTAGAATTATTTCATATGGACTTATTTGGTCCATCGGAAATTAAAATCTATGGAGGTAATTTATACACCTTAGTAGTAGTAGATGACTATTCTAGGTATACATGGACTAGATTTCTAAAGACAAAAAATGAAGCCTTTGAGAAATTTAAAATATTAAGTAGGAAAATTCAAAACCAACTAGGTAGTTCTATAATAGCTATTAGAACGGACCATGGTCGGGAATTTAATAATGAAGTACAATTCGAAACTTATTGTGATGCACAAGGCATTACTCATAACTTCTCGGCTCTACGTACTCCATAATCAAATGGGGTAGTAAAAAGAAAGAATAGGACCTTACAAGAGATGTCTAGGACTATGCTTAATGAACAATCCATTCCATAAAAGTTTTGGTGTAATGCCGTTGATACGTCAACCTATATACTAAATAGAATATTAATTCGACCAATACTAGGAAAAACCCTTTATGAAATATTTAGAGGTAGGTGTGACACCCCGCAAATTTTCGATCAATATTCTAGCCGTTACCGGTTGATAATTTGAATTTTTTAAGTTTCGTTTAACTTTTACGTTTAACCGGGAAGTTGTCCCGTTATTATCTAAGAATCGTTACCAGGAGTAAACCGGGTTTCCAATCATCGTAGTCTTTCGTCAGTAGACGCGTTTTTACGTTTTTAATTAATATTTAAAATTTCAGTAATTTTTGTGAAGTCGTTATCCATTTTCGTTACTTGCGTGTTTGGATATAATTAATAACATATGTTTATGCATGAAACCTTAGAAATTACATCAATGTGTCTACTACTTCCCTAGAATTGTGAAGACCAAATTGGTCCAAAGATGTTATCGGAAAATTCTTTAGATTACGGTGATCTGTTAGATATGAGTAAAACGACTCGGTCACCCGTATATTTATTGTTTTATAATGTTACGATTAGTAATAGTTAATAGTATGATTTTCGGTATTAAGCCGGGTACTAATACCCGGTATATTGTAAGTACTATATATAGCCTCTTCCAACTTTGGAAGAGGCAAGCTAGTCATTATTCCTTTTACAAAGAAACACATTTTCTCTCTCTAGAATATTCTCTCTCTAGAAACTAGCTAAACCACTCGAATCATCACCCGTGTTATGAAATAAACGATCCTACAATTGGTATCAGAGCGGGTTTGAATTCGTGATTGATTCCTATGGTTGATTAAGCTTAAATTCGTGCTTATTTGTGAAGAAAAAAAAAAAAGCCCACGGCTGATTTTTGATTTTGGGCTCATTGTTTGTTAATCTTGTTCTCTACTTGTTCTACACATCAAAAGGTTAGAGTGTTACAAATTTCGTGGCTAATACAAGCCCCTAGTTCGAATTATAAGCTTTTAAAGCTTAGTGTTCTTCGTGGAGGGTTGCTTCATATTGGACGATTCTCAAAGAAATACGAGTTAAGGTGTGTTTAATCATCATATACACACTTAATATTGTATGTTGTAACCTACTTTCGTGGCTGGAAAGATCATATGGCTTGATTTTGGTTAATTCGTACAAGTGTTCTTCGTGGAGGTTTGCTTATTTTATTATTGTTCTTCACGGCGAGTTGACAAGGTAGGGACAAGATCCGGAAATTTAGGAAAAAGTCAAAGGCGAGTTGCCAAAAGTCAAAGGCGAGTTGCTTAATTTTAATAATTATATTCGCGGCGGTTTGGTTAAATTTGGTGGCGAGTTGCTTGTTCGCGGCGGTTTACACAGGATAGTAGCGAGTTGCTCACGGCGAGTTGCTTAGTTTATTGGCAGCGAGTTGCTCACGGCGAGTTGCTAAACGGCGGTTTGCTAAACGGCGGTTTGCTAAACGGCGAGTTGCTTATTTTATTGATCCAGCGAGTTAACAAAACTAGGCAGCGAGTTACTTCAAAACCACGGC
>BQNB010071648.1:0-32696 GCA_026074375.1 Tanacetum coccineum
AATCTGGGTCATTGTGGAATGATTGACTAAGTCTGCTCATTTTCTACATATGCGTAAGGATTATAAGATGGATAGATTGGCTAGATTGTATTTGAATGAGATAGTTGTTAGACATGGTGTGCCAATCTCGATCATATCAAATCATGATAGTCGTTTCACATCAAGATTTTAACAGTCAATGCAAAAGGCATTAGGAACTCATTTAGACATGAGTTTGGCTTATCACCCTCAGACCGATGGTCAAAGTGAGTGTACTATTCCGAACTTCGGTGGAAGTTGGGATGTTCATCTTCCGTTGGTTGAGTTTTCGTATAACAATAGTTATCACTCTAGTATGAGATGTACTCCGTTTGAGGCATTGTATGGTAGAAAGTGTCGTTCACCAATTTATGGGATGAGGTTGGAGAAGGTCAGTTAATAGGACCTGAGTTAGTACAAGAGACTACTGAGAAGATCTCGCAGATTAAGGATAGGCTTAAGGCTGCGCGTGATCGTCAGAAAAGTTATGCTGATAAGAGGAGAAAGCCTCTATAGTTTAGTGTAGGTGACTATGTCATGCTCAAAGTGTCGCCTTGGAAATGTGTGGTACGCTTTGGGAAGAAAGGGAAGTTAGCACCTAGATTTGTTGGACCTTTTGAGATTAGTCTTGTACGCGTTTGCTTTTAATTTTAATCGTTAAGTTAAATCGCGTAAGCTAAAAATTATCATTAAATGTAAACGGGCATCAATCAATTAAATGTTTACGTCAAGAAAGTGTTAGATAATTATTTTGAGTATAATTATTATCTTTGCACATTTTATTTTTATTGGTTGCGTAAAGTGTTTACGTTTCGCGATAAAATACATTTAGGCATACCCGGAAGTACCTATACCTATCCATACTCAAACAAATACCCACAATTATACTCAATACATAAAAATTACACAAATTTCTTACCTATGTATCAAAGTGGCCGGATATATCATAGATAAAACACAAAGATATTTGACTTTTCAATTAGCATGTGTTATATACTTCAACAAGCAACTAACTTACAAGTTTACTCACTTTCTTACACCAAGCCATACTTCACTTACACAAAACCATCCCCCCATGACTTTCTTACACAATGGTCATTCAATGTCTAACCATAGTTAAGTTAAAGTGACCTTGGTTAGTTAGTTCTTGCTATAAAAAGGCACACTATGCAAGTAAACTTCACACTTCATTCACTTATCATTTACTAGCAAAATCCTCTCCCTTTTTGTGCCTTATAGCCACGGTAAACAAAAACCCCTAAATAAATTCATAGCTTTGATTTTCTAAGGCAATACAAGAATACAAGGTTCATTATTAGACATAGCTAAGGTGTATTGGAAGCTTGGTTTAGTGTTTACAAGGGTTAAACAAGAAAGGTGCAAGATTAGCGTTTCTAAGAAATTAGGGTTTTCATTGTATTGGAAGCTTGGGTTTATTATCTAAACTAGGGTTTAGATCTTGTATTTCTTCATCATACATCATACTAAGGTTATCTAAAACCCTTAAACTCTTTACATTCATGATTTTATGTGTATATGATGCTTATATAGTAAATCACCATCTAGGAAACTTATTAACTTGTAAAATGGATTTTTACACTTGATTATGATTTGGTACACTTTTACATATGTTATATGGATGTTAATATCATGTGGCAATGGAAGTATAGGTATTGTACAAGTGTTGGTTTATGTATATAAAGTATATATAAATTAATGGTTTAAAAAGTTACTTATTTAGTTTATAAGTAAAAGTGATATGAGATCTTGTTATCATGGACATTTCTTGAACATTACTTGGATAAAATATGGACTAAAGGACCTAACATACATGAGACATATGATATAAAGTAGGGTAGAGGACTTATGGTATTTTATTTAAGTTAAAAACTAATAAAAACAAGTTTATATAATTAATTACATAATGAATCAAAACCTACTGTTTTGGGTTCGATTTTAAATCATAAATTTTATGTTTTTATAAAATACTACATCTCATGAGGATTCCAAAAATGTAAGGAACTCGAAAAACCAATTTATAACGAAGGAGTTATGAATTTCACAAGTTTACAATAATAAATACCTTATAAAAATAATTTTATAAAAGTTACTGTTCACAACAGGTATTTTTATTTTGAAAACATTTCAATTAGATAGAACTTTTAATTACGAAGACGTGCTCGAAAGAATCACTAAAATCTGAGTTAAAACGAATAAGATACGACATTTACGATAACTAAATTTATAAAAATAAATTTATAAAAGTGCATGAACAGTAAAAAGTACTATTCACCAGAGGGTTGAAAATACAAAAATGTTATATCCATGAACAAGTCATTTGCATAAACATCGAGAATAAACCCGGCACGTTTGACAAAAAACAGAATGCAAAAACTTAAAGATCACAACATAAAACTATATCAACTTTTTCATAACTAAACAGCTGAGATAAAATATAATAAGACCTGAGAAATGCTCTTCGACACGTGAGGCATAACAATGTTGATGTGTCTCACTTTGAGTATGCGGACGATGCTCTCATCATGGGAAAATGGTCTCTTGAAAAAGCAAAAAAAAAACATTTGGAAGCCTATCATTTATATACCTCATCACTCCCTTGCATATACCTCGGTCTTCCTATTGGTGCTAATATAAACATGGGGCTGTATTGGAAGCCTATCATTGATAAGTTTCATAATCGTAGACGCAATTTCTTTTTGGGAGGGTCATCATACCCTCGCAGTGACCATGTCGAAACGGCATTTGTAGTTGATGCATTACCTTGTACTGGTGCTGTAGAATGGTTGTCATCATCTAACACCTCAAAAACCTTCACAAAACAAACAGATAAGTAAAAAAACATAGTGGAGGATAAGAGAGAGCAAATGAACAAAATAATACACGTACTTCATGTGCACTCATCTGTTTCTTCTGAGGAGGCTCTGCTGCTAGTGCCAATGTGGAAGCGGCATTTGTAGTTGGTGATGTAGAATGGTTGTCATCATCTGACACCTCAAAATCCTTCACAAGACAAACAGATAAGTAAAAATAAACATGGATAAGAGAGCAAATGAACAAAACAATACACGTACTTCAGGTGCACTCATCTGAAAAGCAGGTTTCTTCTGAGGAGGCTCTGCTGGCAGTGCCAATGTGGAAGCGGCATTTGTTGTTGGTGCATTACCTTTTACCGTTGGTGCTGTAGAATTCCCATTCATAGAGCTTAGCACAATAAGAGGAACTGCAAATTGTTGTGGACCATTCTCTTTAATACGATGTTGACCCTCTGATTTCTGATTATTTTAAGAGCTTAGCAGAAACTTTGATGATTTGACTTTGTCCCGGCTTCCAAGTGCCAGGTTAGATGTCAGTTTAGTAGCCGACTTCTCAGTTGTTCGAGCAAGCCTGGATGATGAAGGTTTTTCCTTTGGGATCGTTCTTTCAAGGTGTTCAAGTATTTTGGATGCCATCTGAGTCGACACAGTAGGAACAAATGCATAGCCTAAATTTCGCATACTGATATCCCAATTTTCCACTATTGCCTTGGAGGCTTTCTGCTCAGGTTCACTACTTAAAAGCAATCTCTGAGCACTCGAATCAAATTCACTTTTATGCTTTGATAGAGAACTTCCTGGAGAACAATGCTCAGCTTTCTGCCGAATTCTAGCATCGGACCACCATATCCAAGATCATCTTGTATAGAGCTCCTACGCTTACCGGCCTGAATCAAATTTTAAAATTAACAAGATTTCATAGATTACACAAAAATATGTAATAAAAACAAAACAAAAATCATAGAACAAAGAGATACCATCTTGCTTCCATTTGACCCTTTAAGTTCCCAAGTAGGCTTAGACGATATAAGTGACGGCGTTGGCTGAAATCCAGCAAAACATGTTCAGAGTCTACTTTACCCAAACTAATATTATGAAGCAAGATTGAAGGATAACGTTAACAAACCTTTTTGCTTAAAGTTGAAGGCCCTCTATAATAAGGTGAGCGTGCCATTCTGTACATTGTTGTTCTTTCCCGAGATCTAGCCCTTGCAAGCTCAACAGGTGAGGCAACATCCTCTGGGAAGGCCTAAGAAGTCATTTACAAGTATGAGTACAATTGTTTTTGGACAAAGGGTTTGTACCCAGTGAATAGTAGTACAATTCATAAACCTTTTTTTATGAAGTCATAAATAAACATACGAGTATACACACGCAATACAAGAATAAAACTCACTCTTGGAATTGATATAACAGCATGCAAGTTCTCCCTCTCCACTGCATGCTTGTTTAAAGGGCCACTTTTCGACTCTTTAAGCCTCAACACAAGAGAATTCTTGGAAATATTCGCTTTATCCCCTTCATCAATTTCATATCTGTAAGTCGTCAAATGCTCAATTTCATATCTGTAAGTGGTAAATAATATCAGTAAGAGAACACTTGTTAACGACAAAATGATAAAGTATGAAAATTTGTTAATTGTTTATAAGGCGAGAAAGCAAGGGGTAGTCAGGGTATCCAAAAACAGTAACACTTGTAACAACACTGATCACATCAATATATAACAACCTGGTAAAAGTCTTTTTTTTCAGCATAGTCTCAATATCTGATATCTCAGTAGCAGAAGAAATGTAACGTAAATTCCTTTGTTCTTCATTAGTCCCTGGTCATGAGAAAAACTTTTGTCAGGGACATACAAATCATAAATATAGAAGTCATAGCATGACAAAACATGCACTATATGTAAGTCAAATTAAATTTAAAAAAAACAAATCATCAACCTGTAACAGGAGCCTCAGTTACAGCAGGATTGCGTCTCCAAAAAGCGCATGTAACAGCGTAAATGAGCCTCGAAAAAAAGCTAGATTTAGAGGTATTCTTAGGGTTAGGGTTTGTAATTGGTTGATCATACGGTGTCGTTTTCCTCAAAACCTTCTTCCTCAACTTTCCACCGGCCCCACCGTTGTATCCGTCGTTCGCAGACGTCATCGGAAAAGAAGTTAGTTATGCGAAGATGGTGTGTTTCTTAGTTTATTATGCTTCTAGGTGTTTATGTTTCTGTGTGTTTTTTCATGCTATTGTGATCCATATTTATAGGAGATTTACTCAAACCCTAGTCAATGAAAATTATGAGAGATTAATGGGCCCGTTAATCTCTTTCATAATTAGCCTCCATAATGAATTAGTGGTTATATGACAAAATTAAATATGGTCATTTAATGCATTCAAACCTGCCATTTGAAAATGTCAAATTTGTTACAGCCTTCAATGTTTTCTTAAAATAGATTTTCAACTTTTCATGTTTCAAGGTTTCAACTTTTCAGGATTAGTTGGTTTTTCCTTTATAAGGAGTATAGATAAACAAAATATTGCTGTGTTTTTTTATATGGAATTCAAATCTTAGCAAAATAATTAAAAGATTGATGTGTTTTATTTATAATTCAAATCTTCTATAAATATTTTCCAAATTTATCTCAAAAAAGATTTTTTTAAAGCATTACATATTTGATATTAATTATCAATCACAACTTGTGGAGTGATCCACTAGTTTGTGATAGTAGAACCTAAGGTTCGAATCTTGCAATGGACTAAATCTTAAAAAAAATTCTGGAATTACAAAAAAATGTAATGACATGGCTTTATGGGATGATTAGTGGCATTCTGATGTGGCATATTATGCAAAAAAAAAGATGACATGGCTTGCATGATGACATGGATTTATGAAATGGCTTTATGGGATATCATATGGAATTAATATGTCACATGCCTCCTCTTATATATAAATGTAGACATATACATACATATATATATATATATATATATATATATATATATATATATATATATATATAATATATAAATAAATATATATAGGGGGACTTACTTTTCAGAACCATTCTTAGTGCAAGAACTGACAGAACCACCATACACCATAACAAGCAACGCTTATATTTAAAAAAAACAAAAATAAATGAAAATCATCAATAATCGTAAGAATCCACCTATGTCTTTAGTATCATCATGAACTCTTCCTCTCATTACACAAAAACCTACACACGGCGCAATATTATTGTTTGCAATGCAACGCCTTATAAGAACATACAAGCACACATTCAAAGAAAAAATTTGCAATTTCCATTTTCTTGATCAAATTTATTTATGATACAACTATGTTTTTTTAAAACATATATGTTGTTTTTAAAACATATGTGAAAAAAATACAATTATTGAAGGCGTGCATGCATGTTTTTGGTGGTTCTGTCAGTTCTCGCACTAAGAATGGTTCTGAAAAGAAAGTCTCACTATATATATATATATATATATATATATATATATATATATATTAGAACGATAATTTTTAACTATGTCACAAAATTTATACTATAAATTATCTCACATGTCCCAAGCAGGACTTGAACTCGCAATCATTTGGTTAAGTTGGAGAATTTCTAACATAACATGGGGTACCATTGAAACACAAACCCTTGAACCTTTCGGTGACAACTTACCTTACTCAAAGCACTAATCGAATATGTTTTTTTTAAGGCTCTCACTATTAAAACCAAACAAAACAAAACAAACCAACAAACAAAAAGAAAAACTCTGGGAAATGCCCCAAGAGGCAACCAACAGCAAACAACCAAAGCTATACAAACACCCTCCCAAAAGACAAAACCAAACACAAACACTAATACCCCTCACAAGCTACAAATGCATGAGATATGAGAATGCACATAATAAAATTAAGAAACAAGGTTGCCCCACACCATACAGATATACATGGCTTGCATGATGAGCAGGGATTTAACATGTTTATGGGATATCATGTTGAAAATAATATGTCACATGCCTCATCTTATATATAAATGTTAGGCGATAATTTTACTATCTCACCATATCTTATACTATACAATTATAGCACATGGCCCAACAGGACTGAAACCCCGCAATCATTTTGTTTAGGCTTGGGGGGTTTCTTACATAACATGGGGTACCATTGAAACATAAACCCTTGAACCTTTCGGTGACAACTTATCTTACTTAAAGCACTAATCGAATATGTTTTTGTTTAAGACACTTTATTAAAACCAACAAACCAACAACAAAGAAGAAACCCTCTGGGACATGCCCCAAGAGGCAACCAAAGCTATACAAACACCCTCCCAAAAGACAAAACCAAACACAAACACTAATACCCCTCACAAGCTACAAATGCATGAGATATGGGAATGGAGGTAATAAAACTAGTAAGAAACAAGGTTGCCCCACACCACAAGATAAACGAGACAAGCCCATCGCCAAGGAGGAAAGCTAATTAGGAGCAGCAACATCACACATCACCTGGTGTTTCCCACCTAGAGTTGGTCTCACAACCCATTTTTCCCAAGGAAACTTATGCTTTTTGAATCTTCTATTAATCCACTTGATCATCTTAATTTGTATGTCCTGAAAGACCTTTGAGCTGCTCTTGTTTTTCGCTTTGAAAACTCTTAAATTCCTACTTTTCCATATATAATATGCAGCAACTAACAACACAACTTCCAAAAGAACTCTTGCCTCTTTTTCCATTCTGACACCCCCTCTATGACATATCATATCATTTAGCGTAAAGGCATCCACTCGACCGACTCCCCACCATGCAAAAATCCTATCCCACACACTTAAGGCTTCTTCACACAACACAAGGCAATGATCTACTGATTCCACTACATTATCACAACTTGGACATAAAATAGAGTCAAGATCGATACTTTTTTTGTCAAGCTCCACCCGCACCGGGAGACTTCCAAGCACTGCCCTTCAAACAAACACATTAACTAATCGAATATCTTTTGTAACTTTTACCAATATATTTATGAACTTCCATATGTTTTATGATAACAAGTAATTACAGAAAAACGAAAAAAGACAGAAGAAGACATTAAGGGCCCGTTTGTTTTGGGTGTATGGTGATAGTGCAACACATTTCTTATCCTACTATGTCGTAGTAAGAGTTCTGATGTATGTCTCTATAATAGTCCTGCTATACATGAAACTTTAAGCAATCATTTACGCATATATGTGTCATGCAAGAAATAGTGAGACATGTATGCCCAACCATCTAATTCATCTCTATTAACACCAATATCATCATCCCTAATATTCGAATATTTACTTATGGGAATAAAATATAGTGGGTTCCACTAACAGATATGATTATTAAATATATCTTTTCATACATTGCATCTTATCCATTTTCATCCTATAAATAGGAACTATTCTTAAGTGGTTTTGAGACAACGTTCCTCGCATCCTTATCGATTACTCTAATATCTTTCTTTCTCTAATAGCTTATACTATCTCTATCATTCTCATGATATAAAACACCTAAGAGCACTGGGTACAGTGGTGCCATCGCTTAAGCCATAGCACCAAAAAGTGCTGCCACGTCAGCAAAAGTAATATGGCACCAGAATTGCTATGGCACCATCCTTGCAAGTATTAATTTGATGTTCATTACATTTCCTCTTATTTGACTATTGTATTATGTATTATACCAAGACTTGCCAAAAAAACAAACTATGACAATTGAACTGTTGAAATTTCAATCAAGTTGGTTATATCTACAACCATTTTATAAAAAATATATTCACCTTTGTAATCCTATAATTATCTGATTGTATGAGATAAAAGGATGTTTATATTAAAGAGATAAAAGGCTCAAAAAACAAGGTGAAAAGACAAACAAAATGTAAGCACAAAGCATACTTACTATTGCTTTCAAAAGATTGGCTGCATTGATTTTCAGATCCATGTTGGAGCTCACAACCATTTCCCATAAGATATTGAAAACCATATTATGGTGTTCTTCAAACATAGTGCACAACAATGGCACAATGTGATCGTGCAATCCCAGCCAAATTATAAACCTTAAGACAAAATCAATGAAAGAAATACCAACCACAGGAAACGGACAGAGTTGTAAACATCGGCACAATGCATTGCTGACTGACCCTCTTGTTCCTTAATCTGAACCAAGAGGTTCATCTACAGCTTTTTTTGGTCTTAGAGCTGAAAAGTGCGATAGTGACAAAAAAAAGCATAATATATATAAGTTTATCTTTGTGTAGATCATATGAGTAGTATTTTTGTTTTCGGAATGCAAATACCATGTGATCATAAGCAATTCATATTATACAAAATAACAATTAAAAGCGTGGAGAATTACCTGAAACCATATTAGGGTTTACGGTTTTAGTTATATAGTGTGATGTACCTGTAGAAGAAAGGGTTGTCTTACTTGGTTAGGGTTTCGTATTTGAGTCACTTTCGGCTGCAAATTCATACGCAAAACACCAAAGCAAATGTAACTTATATTTAGTGGTTGCAGGAGATTAAAGAAGAATAAACAAAAGGAAACTTACAATTTAAGAATGAGAATTTATTTTTAAGAATCCTGGTTGACAACAAAAGACATGCATCAATTATCATATCATAAAATAACAATAACAATAAAATCATGCCAATGACCAAGAACGAATTGTTTTTTTTGTTTGCACTCCAAAGTTGATCTTTTTTTACCGTCGAATGTTCCACCCTTCTCAATTGTCGAATGAAAATATAAAATATGTATTAGGGTTCGTATGTATTAGTATAATATAATTAAGGTTCATATGTTTTTAGAACATATTATTATTGTTTTGGATATTATAATACAAATGGTGGCGTTTAGTCACCAAATCATATTTATACACTCATAGTTAGCCTCATATATAGGTTATATATATAAATAGGGTGAGGTTATTGTGAAATGTTACAAATGGTAAAAAGTATAGGAAGGATTTCTAGCCATAGGATGTGAGGTATTAATGAGATTAAATTGAGGTATTAATTACATATTTGACACATAACGACTTGTAACTGACACGCTAGCGATGTTGACACACTATTAATACGCTATTATTGACACACGCTAATTTTTTAGCTAACATTGTTGACACACATAATTTCTTGTAACTCACACACAATTAATACACTTTCACTTGATATTAATGACACACAAATGAATTTTCTACACTTTCTATCCTTTTTACCAAAAATCACTTTCTATTTGAACCAAACTATATATATTTATACATGTATATATATATATATAGTGATGCTAGAAAACCAAAAAAACTCAGAAACCAAACAGATTCCTTAAAAAAAACCAAACAGATGCCAAATTTTTTTTCAGACAAAAAATTGTTGTTTCAGCAAATATGGCCTCGATATAATGTCTGGAAAAAACTCAAAAACCAAACAATGCCCTAATTTTTTCCAGCTATATAAAAGATTATTTAGGCATCACCGTTTTATTTTTATGGGTTTTTACCAATGGTAAACGATCCGAGGCATATTTGCTGAAAAAACAATTTTTAGTTAGCCTGAAAAAATAGGGCATCTGTTTGGTTTTTTTATGGGCATTTGTTTGGGTTTTTCTGGGTTTATCTGAGTTTTCCACCGAAATTAGGTTTCTCTATGATCCCTCCTATATATATATCTATAGTAAAATATATAAATAGATATATATATATAATATAATTATATATATTATATATATATATATATATATAGTAATAGTATATAGGTGGGTTATTGTGAGATGTTACAAAATGGTAAAAAGTATAGGAAGGAGTTCTAGCATTTGGATGTGAGGTATTAATGAGGATAAAAATCAGATATTAAATTACATATTTGACGCATAACGACTTGTAACTGACACACTAGCGATGTTGACACACTATTAATACGCTATTATTGACACACACGAATTTTTTAGCTAACAATATTGACACACTTACACATAATTTCTTGTAACTGACCCATAATTAATACATTTTTACTTGATATTAATGACACACAAATGAATTTTCTACACTTTCTATCCTTTTTACCAAAAATCACTTTCTATTTGAACCAAACTCTATATATATATATATATGTATATATATATATGTATATATATATATGTATATATATATGTATATATATATAGTGAAGTGTTATATTGAAAACCCATTTTAGGTGCAGAACTTTACAAAACTATTCTAGACCAATCATAATTTAATAAATTATTTTCCATTTATTTAATTCAATTTATTATCTAGGGATATTTTGGGCATTTTAGATAAACATAGTTTTATGTCTAATTTGAAACTCCCTATAATAAATGACTCGATATATTTTGTATTGATTGCATATCTAGATTTAGATTAACACTTTTGAAACTCCCTAAAATAAATGATACCGTTTATTCTTTGATAATTAATGATATCGATTGTATTCCCATATTTATTTTGTATTGATTGTACTTCCTAAAATAAATGATGCGACTTATTCTCTGATAATAAATTATACAATTTATTTTTTGATAATACATGACAGGATTTACATACATGTTTTATAATAGTGTTTTCAATTAAAGAGTGTTTTTTAAGAAACATGTATGTTACTTTACTTGAGATACATGTATGTTTTTTAATGAAACATGTATGTTTTTTAATTTTGGAACATATTTGTTCTTTTTAATTATGAAACATGAATGGTTTATAATGAGAGAAACATGTATGTTTTATTTGTGAAACATGTATGTTTTTTATTTTGGAACATATTTGTTCTTTTTTGTATAAATCTCCCATATTTTTTATAAATCTCTTTAAAATAAATGACATGATTTATTTTGTATTGATTGTATATCCAGATTTAAATTAACACTTTTGAAACTCTCTAAAATAAATGATACGATTTATTTTGAAACTCCCTAAAATAAATGATATTGATTGTTTTATTCTTGGGTAATAAATAATATTGATTGTTTCATTTTGAAACTCCCTAAAATAAATGATATTTATTGTTTCATTATTTGGGAAACAATTACGATTACACTTTTTAATTATGTTTAATACCAATTATACCCTTATCTATATATTTTCAGCCAAATTTTAATTTCAATTATTTACATAAATGTCATCTTGCATTTATGACCATTGATTAAATGATTCAAGGATCTAAATTGTTTTAAAATAGTTCTGTAAAGTTCTGCACATAAAATGAGTTCTCAATATAATGCACCCCTGTATATATATATATATATATATATATATATATACTTTTGGATATAGACACATCACCCCACGCCCCTCGTTGGCCAGTGCGCGGAAATAGATATACATATATGTATATATATATGTATATATATGTATATATATATAAAATGCGTTCTCAATATAACGCACCCTTATGTATATATATATTTATATTTAAATATATATGTATATATATATATAAATAAAATAATATATATATATGTATATTTATATATATATGTATATATATATAAATTGTATAAAATATAATATATATAATATATATAATATGTTTATATATATATATATGTATAAATCTATATAATATATATATATTAAATATACTAGTACGCTTTGGATGATTGGTCGATTACATCATTACCCAATTGTTTTGGCTTTACTTGTTAACATTGAATTTTTAATTGAGGTTTTCAATTTGTTAGGGTTTATCTTTATTTTTTTTAAATTATAATGTATTTATTTACCAACTATAGCAACCATATCATCTTACATTCTTACTGATGGACACGATTGGCTAACATCAGTTTTAGAAACCTCCGACTGGAATAATGGAACCATATATTCTAGTTGTTATGGAATAGGGAAATAAGAAAATTAGTCAGTATTACCTTGTCACATTTTCTTTTGATTTAGTTTTCTTATCATATAAATTCATGCTCAGTAATCATATAGGTTTATTTATTATATAGTTAGTAGTTGCCAGTTTACTCTATACCTTTTGAATTTTACATCGAAAACGTTTATTACTTAATTGTGTACTAGAGTGATAGTATATGAAAGATTTATTTATTGCATTGTTGTAGTTGAACCCTTAAGATTTAGAACTTGAGCTTGTCAAATAAATTTAAAGTACGATAGATTGATAATAGGTAATGACGCTTTAAAGATGTAATATAGTGTCTAAGTCTAGTTTTTTTTACCTATTAGTTACTCATTCTTTATGAAAGTTATAGGTTGTTGAGTAGTTATTTTTTGGCTACTTAGCAAAAATCGAAAAATGCAAAGCGTTTGGAGAATAAGAAAGCCGAACAACTCACGCAGTCTTAAAGTGGCACTATGGACAATTATGTCATAAAAATTCCTCATGTTTCTTCTTCAAATAATGAAGATGTTGGTGGTGGTGATAATAATGATGAATATGTTGATGAAGATGGTCTTAATAATACTGATGTTAACAATGAGGATGTTGATGATGTTAACAATAAGGATGTAGATGATGTTAAACTTGACTATAATGATGATGATGATGTTCCTATTGAGGAGACTGGTGTTGATTATGACCATGTTGAGTATGTTGATGTCGATATTAATGTTGATATCTTTGATCCAAGAAATTGGGATAGTCTTAATTCTGACATGATTAAGCGTCTAGTAGAGCAATGTCCGAAAAGAGATAAATCTATTGAGAAGGGTCTTAAAGATAAAAGTTTTAGACCGTTCTGCTACTTACTACACTAGAGTTTTACCAAACAATGAGAAGTGTGATAGAGAATGGCTCGTATATTCGAAAGAGCTAGACAAAGTTTTTAGTTTTTGTTGTAAACTACTTAAAAAGGCACTGCGAAAGGTCAGTTAGATAATGAAGGTTTTTTAGATTGGAAAAATCTTGGAAGTAGACTTAAAGAGTATAAAGTTGGTTTAGAACATGTTACTAATATGGCTAAGTGGTTGGAGATGCGGCAAAGAGTAAAAAAATGAGACAATTGATAAGGTTGCGCAAGAACAATTTGAGAAAGAGAAAGATCATTGGATAAACGTCATCTTCATAATCATCTCAGTTGTGAAATATCTTGTTAAACACAATTTAGCATTTGGTGGAACAAATGAGAAGTTGTACAAAAAGCAACGAAAACTTTTTCGGCATTATAGAAATGTTGCAAGAATTTGACCATGTTATCAAAGAGCATGGGCGGCGTATTACGAGAGATGACATGCATATACATTATCTTGTTCACACAATCTAAAATGAGTTAATACTATTGCTTGCTCGTGAAATCAAATCAGAAATTATTAAAAAGTAAAGGAAGCAAAGTATTTCTTTATGATACTTGATTGTACCCCAATACAAGTCACCAGGAACAAATATCCTTGATATTGAGGTATGTAAATGCTTCTTCAACATGTGTTACCACAGAACAATCATTTTTAGGATTTTTGAAAGTTCATGAAACCACGAGGAAAAGACTTTTTGATGTTACACTAGATGAATTGAAGTGTGGTTAAGGTTATGACAATGCATCAAATATGAAAAGGAAACATCAAGGAGTACAAAAGCGGTTTTTTGATATAAATCAAAGAGCGTTTTATACTCCATGTGGTTGTCATAGTCTTAATCTTGCATTACGTGACATGGCTAATACTTGTGCTAAATGTAGAGACTTTTTTGGAATAATATAACACAATTACACAATATTTGCCAATTCTTCCAAAAGGTGGCAACTTTTGAAAGAGAATGTTAAAGGATTAACTCTCAAGTCATGTCCATCACTCGTTGGGAGAGTCGTGTTGAAAGTGTGAAATTGATTCGGTTTCAGATTTCTGACATATGAGAGGCTTTGCTTCAAGTTGCAAAAAGTGAGAATGATTCTCTAATTCAAAGTCAAGCAAAATCTTTGGCAACAAATGAACTTGGTGATTTTGAGTTTTTAGTAGCAATAGTTATTTGGTTCGAGATCTTATACGCGGTAAATTTGGTGAGCAAAAAGTTACAATCCAATGATATGCTTATTGATATCGCTATTAAAGAAATCAAAGGATTGATATCTTTCTTTGAGGAGTTTAGAGATATGGGACTATCTAAAGCCATTAATGATGCTAAAGAAATTGCCGTTGAAATGGATATTGATCTTGTGTAGGGATGAGCATATAGACCCGAATCCCGGTAACGTGGATTTATAAGGTTTGTTCTCATCTTTATTTACTACTTCATCAACAGTTTTATCTTTCTATGTTGTCCTTGATAATTACCAAGTTCTTCAAAGACCATTCACACCCAAAAAGAAGGGATCTACGTCTAATCTACAACGAGTATCGTATTTCATAAATGCAAAGGTGGAAATTGATCCATATGTTTATAGTCAGATTATTTGAGCTAAAAGATCTGATTAGAAAGGAAACTGGTCGAATGTGCTTAAAGTCTTTAATCATTACTGTAATTCTTTTATTCCTTACAGAAACGAAGAAATGCTGGTTGAGTTCCAAAATCTTCTAGGACCTGCAAATGTCAGATCAGCAATGATAGAGCTCTTAAAGTGTGCTTGCATGCCATTGTTTCATCACCCCAGGTCAACTCTAATTTCATGTCATATGCTATTTCCTGTATAATTGAAGTTGAAATAAAATTTGAAAGCACACATGCTTATTGTACATCAATGGTTCCTGTAGAAGATCCTTTCCTTTAATATATTTAAATATGGTGAAGTGTTTATTAATTTTCGGCGTATTGATGGCAGATATATGACAAAACGTTGTGCACAAAAGCTTTTACGATAGTCTACTCCTGTACATATATGCTGGGAGTTTTGAGTGGCGTGTACAAGGTAGTTTCTTTGCCTTTACAATCTTTGGTGTTTAAATTGATCTTTTATCTGCTATTTTGATGAAAAGAACTGAATGCCTACATTGAATAATTGTTATTTAGACATAAACAAGTGCCTTGATGTTACCATTAGTGAAATTTTGGATGGTTGAAATCTCCTCCATCCTTGAGATTCCTGTACAATCTCAATGGTGGTATTCTTTTTTGTCCAAATATATTTACCTTTTGCATATTTATAACGGATATTGCAGTCACTTTCATTTTATATTCATCATCAAGTATAAAGTGCTTGAGCCAATTTGCTTAGCAAAGTTTCCCGGGTACCGATGGGTAATTATGCTACTTCTATATAACTATTATATGTTACATAACTATTACATGTAGTGATTAACTCCGCTATATTTAATCTTATGTAAAATGCAAAAAATTACAGTGCTTTCCTAATGTGGATAACTTGTCTGCACTTTCACTCACATATCTCCTATAGAAGTAAAATATGGTGAATGGGCTCTTAAAGTGGTCACATGGATCAATGGTCAAATTATTTCTCTGGAGCATATTCCTAATGGTGAACCTTACTTCATATAGAAATATTAATGGTAGTTTACAACTTTTGATTAATGGTTGAGCATTATAATTATATCTTCGGGTTTAATAATAGGAATTCATTAGCTTCGCAGTCGGCTTAAAACAAGTGGTTATGAATAATATATAATGGTACAGAGTATGACTCAGCAATGTTCGTCTAGGTTACTTTCTTTCTATATTTGGTGATGACATACAAATTTTTTTTTTGAAAGGCATAAGACATATAGATATATTACTATCATGTCCTAAAAAATAGGCTTGGAATAAGGCTGGTTCAAACTTAACAATTGTAACTTATAATGGAGCTTTATTTCTTATTTTCATCAGGTGCACCTTGCACAATCGCGCAACATTTAGGGGATGTCCTTTCCAAGCGAGGAACCTTCAGGTGAGGTAAAAGCAATAATAAACATTGCTTTCTCATCATCACCAAATGAAAGTCTTTACATAGATTCCAAGCAACAACATATTACGATTATATAGTAATTGTTAATTTTTGCAGGTTTTATTGGCCATAGTATGGATTCAGAAGATTCTTCTACTGAAATGTGTCATGAAGTTCTCATGGACATTTTAATTCAACTGATGACGTGGCATACATCCTCTCATAAGATATTTCTCAGATATCAGCCCTGAAGGAAAAAAACAGACTCCTTTGAGTCAAGCTGGCTTTAGGGATTCTGCAAGTATTGGAGCATAGAGGTTTCATTTTTTTTCTCTTTATTATTATCGTGTTATATTAAAAGCATCTGGCACTTGCTTGCATCATGAGAAAATTAGTTGACTTGGACCTGCAACTTTTCTGAAAGGGTCACACTTATTGTAATCGCATTTAGATAGTTTCAACTTGAAGTATAAAAATATCAGAATAAGAGTCATATAAATTTGTTGGAAAGTTAAAAAAATAGTTTTCGAAACCTTTGTGTGTAAAAACTCAGTATGAAGTTCCTGTTTCTCCATTCATCACACCATTTGGAACTGATCATTCAGAGCTTCAAGCATGAGTTGTTGAGACCTATCATCTGAAATGCCGTGTATGCTGCTTTTTTTGTTTGCTTTATCTACATCCTGTTTTAGAGTCTGGAAAGATGTTGTGTGTGGGAATAATGCATCACTTATTGACAAATGCAAGCAATCAAGGGAGAGTTAAGACCTGATCCTGTTTTGATGCTATTAACTTTATAGAAGTTGTTATTCAGGAAGATGATGAGTCAACGGCCAATACCACTTTTGCTATAGGCCAATGTCCATACCCTTTTCTTAACAAACAAACACAATAGGAGTGGCAATTTGAAGATTTCGAATGCCGATAATGGGCCAACATGTGTCGGGTAAGTCGCCAAGCATACAATTGTTACTGGGCTTGACATTATGTGCTTAAATAGTTCGTATCGACAATGCCCATTGTATGCGTATCCAAAAGTTTTATGATTCATTTGTTGTAGTAGAAATTAAAAGAGATCTGTTTTCACAATGTAGAGGCAAGAAGCTCGAGATAGCATGGACATCAATTCCTCGGAAAAAGATCACATGTCAGTAAAATTTTAATGAACATGGTAAATCAAACGTTCCATGTATCAAATTATTTTTATCCTTTGTCAAATCGATGAAATTTAGGCTATAACAACATATGCATTTCTTACATTCAGAAATAATGGGGTATGTTTGATTGTGGTTTTGGTCTCTTTTGTTATGGCTGATAATCTTTTACTTTTTATGTTCATGTTTTATATAACAAAATAAAGATGTATATTAGGACCGACAATTCTTGATATGATATGATAGTATGCTCTTAGCATGAATTAAGACAATGCTAACATGGGTAAAAACGGGATTGACATGAAGCTAAAAAGAAATTATGCGGGTTGTGAAATTTGCGTTTCCAACTGTCATTCATTCCTTCATTCAACTATATTAAGCCATATAACTATACTTAAGAATAAACTTACTAAATTGTTGTGCAATGTGTGTTTTCTTTTTGCATTCGCATTGCTTTGGTATGAATAAAATGTGCGTACACACTCATATTTGTTTAATATTATTATCAGTGTAACTGTTATACTCACACTCATATTTTATTTTTTATTGGTCTCTTGCAACAACTCAAGGTTATGAACGAATCAAAACATCAAAAGGTTAGACCAAAAGAAAAATGGTTTCATCAATAGTGACAAGGGTGCGAAAGAAAGGTAAATTCCACGCAAAAAAAGCACAGACCCATGTTGCCTTGTGTGTGGCAAGCCTGGCCGCAACGTTGGCTTCCGTTACTACAATCTCAAAACTTCTTACCCTGAATCCTGAAAGAAAGTATTCAAATCATGTCAAAAGATCAAGTAAAGATGGTAGAAGAGAAGGAAGGCAATGAATTAATGGTCAAAGAGCTGGAATTGAAACTTGAATCTTTAGAGAAGTTGAGAAATGAATTGGAATTGAAAGTCGAGAAAAAGAGTACTGAAATTTCGGGAATCTTAATCCAGAACCAAAATCTGAAACATGAACTTTAAACAACGTCAAACAATCAAGCAAAGACATTAGAAGAGAATGAGAGTTGTGAGTCAACGATCAAAGATCTCTATTGTTGTTGATAAGAGGGTAACGTTCGTAGTCACAGGTGGGCTTCTTCAAACGAACTTGATTCATCTTTAAGTGGAAACAATTGTAAATGGATATGAGCATCTGTTTTGCTAAGGAAGTTTATTGATGACATGACACTCGAGGTATAATCTTTATGATCAATGTAACAAATTTCTCTACATGTGACTTTTTATAATGATATTTGGCGCGTTGAAATTTAGTACTTTTTATAACGATATTTAGTCTTTAGATAATTTGCTTTTGCATATCGGTTAGGATGTAGTACTCTAATTATTAGTCTTGGATGTTTTGCACCAGGTTGTATATGATTACAGAAGTTGCAGTCCATTTAAGCAAACAGTTTAGAATATAAAAAAATGGCACACGGTTTTTGGCAATAGTTCAACACTTACATACACACCTGATGACCACTTAAGTACGCAAAACAGATAATGTGTCGATACACGTTGCCTGTAAGGATAACTTACAAGTGTTGCGTTCAACATGGTGCACAATGTCATGCATATTGGTATGTTTATTAAGTGTTAATAGCGGCACAAAACATTATGGATTGTACAGAATCCTAACATGTCGTTATCACATGTGCGCGTAAACAAACATGTTTTCTCAAACCTGGTGTTGTCATAATATGTTATACAGTAGTTTGTTTCCATTGATTTTCTAAGCCTTAATTCTTAGCAAGCATACTGAGAAAAGAAAGCCAAAGTACACATGTTTCAAGGTTAATATGAGGTATCGGAATATAGCATCATCGTGTTCGATCTATAATACGTTGGTATACAAAGTCATTTCTACATGCGAATCACCATTGCTAAAATGTCCAACCACAGAGGTACAAATAGTCGATCTATAATAGGGGTTGTATGTAATTTATCTACAAAAGCTAATAACCAACGAACATATATACCATAATGCAAATTGCAACATCAAGATAGAGGGTGTCCTTGTGGAATAGCTTGCAAGAGAGTTTTTGACAACTTAGACTAACATAAAACTAAAGTTTGTTTATCAAATTGCAATGTAGGGTTACATTCTTTGCAGCCCTCACACCGAAGTTCATGGACTTTAAATTTAGAGTTGAGTTTGCTCATCGTATGGATATTCTATCCAATGATATTTATAAGGTAATTCTAAACAGATTACCACTAAATAATTTGACTATGAGTTATTTTTAACATAGCATGATATTGCAGTCTGCAGTGAAAAATTATCGCGGTGACTATGTGAACACGGCTAAAGCGAATTCATTATGCTTAAATAGTCTTCAAAGATATGAGGTGGTGAGTCAATTTTGTTTATTTATATAAGCATTTTGGATATAAAACATGTAGCCATCTAAACTTTTGAACTGCAGTGCACAAGTGGAATTGATCTCAAAAATATTTTGGCCCCGGTTTGTGATAAAACTGATCTAAAGCCATCTTGCCAAGTAATGTCTTTCCCCCTCTTACCTCCATGTGAGTAGTAAAGTATAAGATAGTCTCGTGTTTGAATTGTAGTAAGAACGCGTTTTAAATGGTTTCATCTTTCCTTATATCACTGATGATCAATGATGTCACTATCTGATTATAAATGTTCTTAGTTATGTATACATCTGTATCATTCGATTCACGTCCCGATTTCATTCACCAAATGTAATATTGCTTTCTTCTCTCCTATCTTAAAAATTTCTCTCATCTTTGTCTCCATCGAGTTAAATTATCCATGATATTCGTTTTTTGGTTTCCGATGTTACTTATTTTTCTCGAGATACCCACGCTGCCACCATCGCGTTCCTTCCCTTTCTTTTTTTTCGACGTTTATGTATACGATGACCGTATCTTTTCAGACGTTTGTGTTTGTTATATGAAAAAGGCTAAAGAAGGATAATTGAATGATAAAGAAGGATAATTGCATTTCGAGTTATATTTATATAATCAGTGTATATGTCGTGAACTAAGCGGGTTTGAGCTTGATCAAGTCCATGTGTATAATCCTTTTTGTTAATTAGTAAAATTTGTATGAGGTTTTTTATTTTTATTAGTTTGTGATATAATGTGATTTTAAAGTTTTCTAATCTTTGTTACAAGTTAATATTGTAATCTTCTCAGGTGCTTTGGACTTTGTTGATGAGGTTGTCGTACATAATTCTTCAATACAAATTGTAATATTATAAGTTTCTATTGGTAGATTCTGGGTGGAGGAGTGTTTTGTTGCAAGTCAAGTGAATGCCTCTAAAAATTCAATTAAGATTTCTTACAGATTTAAAAGTAAATTTTTTTATTATGGGGTGAATGTTTAGGTTGGTATTAAGATATCCCTCTTTTTAAAGTCTACACTAATTAAATTGTTGTTAAATTGTTAGTAGGCATATGTCGTTGTGATTTGGGGGAAGGGGCCATGTAAAACTAAGTCTAATTTGTTATTTTGGATTTAAATAGAACAAAGTTACTGTCAAAATACCGAGTATGAAGTTTTTTAAAATTTCTTTCTGGTTGTTGTTAATAATTCACAAGTAAGTTTCACAACTTGAAATTCATATTCAGTAATACCTTTTTTAACTCGTTAATTTTGGATTTTAAATAAGAACAAAAGATACTGTCTTAAAACAGAGAAACCAATTTTTAAACACTTAAAATTACAATATTAAAAATCGAAAAAAAAATTGAAATTCTTACTTTTGCTATTGAGAAACTCTGCTTCTACCAATTTATAAGCAGTTTCTTCATTATAGCGTGACCCCGACATAAGTATGCACCCATATCTGATACTTGATAATTGTACACGTTCATCCGTAAAACAAGTATTATTTATACGACTCTCACAACTATTGTTTTTTGTGTATTTTCTTGTATTTTTCTTCTTGAAAAGAGATTTCGACTATTAAGTATTTGTGTTTTCTTATGTCTAGCGTTCTTGGAGTGGGAAAAATACTTTGTAAAATCATTCAAAAATCAACCGATCATAAAACTTTGTATGCAAAGAAGTCTACTTAGTTTTATCTATATTATTATTAATGCAAACCCACCCGTTCTGAGGAGGGTTACGTTAAAAATGTTCTAAAAAGCTTTCAAAAATAGTTCCTTAACGTCGTCTAAAAAAATCCAAAATGCTACCACAACCTTATATCACAATAAAACCTATAATATTTAGAAGAGAAAAACGCCCGTCGGGCGGGGTTTCGAAAACAATGTAATTTATATATTTTATATATATATATATATATATATATAGTACGCTTGGATGATGGTCGATACATCATTCACCCATTTATTTTGGCTTTACTTGTTAACATTGAATTTTTAATTGAGGTTTTCAATTTGTTAAGGTTTATCTTTATTTTTTTTAAATTATAATGTATTTATTTACCAACTATAGCAACCATATCATCTTACATTCTTACTAATGGACACGATTGGCTAACATCAGTTTTAGAAACCTCCGATTGGAATAATGGAACCATATATTCTAGTTGTTATGGAATATGGAAATAAGAAATTAGTCAGTATTACCTTGTCACATTTTCTTTTGATTTAGTTATCTTATCATATAAATTCATGCTCAGTAATCATATAGGTTTATTTATTATATAGTTAGTAGTTGCCAGTTTACTCTATACCTTTTGAATTTTACATCGAAAACGTTTATTACTTAATTGTGTACTAGAGTGATAGTATATGAAAGATTTATTTTTTGCATTGTTGTAGTTGAACCCTTAAGATTTAGAACTTGAGCTTGTCAAATAAATTTAAAGTACGATAGATTGATAATGAGTAATGACGCTTTAAAGATGTAATATAATGTCTAAGTCTAGTTTTTTTACCTATTAGTTACTCATTCTTTATGAAAGTTACAGGTTGTTGAGCAGTTATTTTTTGGCTACTTAGCAAAAATCTGAATATGCAAAGCGTTTGGAGAATAAGAAAGCCGAACAACTCACGCAGTCTCAAAGTGGCACAATGGACAATTATGTCATAAAAATTACTCATGTTTCTTCTTCAAATAATGAAGATGTTGGTGGTGGTGATAATAATGATGAATATGTTGATGAAGATGGTCTTAATAATACTAATGTTAACAATGAGGATGTTGATGATGTTAATAATAAGGATGTAGATGATGTTAAACTTGACTATAATGATGATGATGATGATGTTCCTATTGAGGAGACTGTTGTTGATTATGACCATGTTGAGGATGTTGATGTCGATATTAATGTTGATATCTTTGATCCAAGAAATTGGGATAGTCTTAATTCTGACATGATTAAGCGTCTAGTAGAGCAAAGGGTCCGAAAAGAGATAAATCTATTGAGAAGGGTCTTAAAGATAAAAGTTTTAGACGGTTTTGCTGCTTACTACACTAGAGTTTTACCAAACAATGAGAAGTGTGATAAAGAATGGCTCGTATATTCGAAAGAGCTAGACAAAGTTTTTTGTTTTTATTGTAAACTTCTTAAAAAAGACACTGCGAAAGGTCAGTTAGATAATGAAGGTTTTTTAGATTCGAAAAATCTTAGAAGTAGACTTAAAGAGCATAATACATTTGTTTGCTTGTGAAATCAAATCAGAAATTATCTTGGTCACATAATCTAAAATGAGAGATGACATGCATATACATTATCTTGGTCACATAATCTAAAATTAGTCAATACTATTGTTTTCTCGTGAAATCAAATCAGAAATTATTAAAAAAGTAAAGGAAGCAAAGTATTTCTCTATGATACTTGATTGTACCCCGATACAAGTCACCAAGAACAAATATCCTTGATATTGAGGTATGTAAATGCTTCTTCAACATGTGTTACCAAAGAACAATCATTTTTAGGATTTTTGAATGTTCATGAAACCACGAAGAAAAGACTTTTTGATGTTACACAAGATGAATTGAAGTGTGGTTAAGGTTATGACAATGCATCAAATATGAAAAGAAAACATCAAGGAGTACAAAAGCAGTTTTTTGATATAAATCAAAGAGCGTTTTATACTCCATGTGGCTGTGATGCAGGCCCAAGTATTGAAGAACATGCCATTTTGTTTCTCGAGGCCCAAGATCGTGTAAAGAAAGGCCCTTTTTTCAAAAAGACATAACTTGGGCTCTGGGACTCCGTTTCAGGCCCATGACCAGCCGATTCGAAGCTTGGAGCGAGGAGAACGCCTTGGTAACCAGACATAGTTAACTAACGGAAGTTTCGAGCCCTGAATCATCATATTTTAGGAGTTATTTACATTTTTGTGTTTTTTCAGGAATTTTGGACTTTCGTTCTTAGCATAACTTTCGGCCCGTTTGTCTTTTGAGGCCCATTTTAGTTTTGCTTCTTTATTTAATAACTGCATTGTAACCCTAGCAACTCAGTTCCAAAATATATGAAAAGTTTATTTTTGGCAGCTTTTGTCAAGAATTTTGCCTAACTAACGGTATTCCTTTGGAATCAACGATAATTAGAAGATTGATTCTGGTATTCGTTAGAATCAACAAATTCAATTTGTTATCCCGTTTATTAGTCTACATCAGGTTGTCATAGTCTTAATCTTGCATTACGTGACATGGCTAATGCTTGTGCAAAATGTAGAGACTTTTTTGAATAATATAATGCAATTAAACAATATTTGCCAATTCTTCCAAAAGGTGACAACTTTTGAAAGAGAATGTTAAAGGATTAACTCTCAAGTCAAGTCATGACCATCACTCGTTGGGAGAGTCGTGTTGAAAGTGTGAAATTGATTCGGTTGCTTTGCTTCAAGTTGCAGAAAGTGAGAATGATTCTCTAATTCAATGTCAAGCAAAATCATTGGCAACAAATAAACTTGGTGATTTTGAGTTTTTAGTAGCAATAGTTATTTGGTTCGAGATCTTATACGCGGTAAATTTGGTGAACAATAAGTTACAATCCAATGATATGCTTATTGATATCGCTATTAAAGAAGTCAAAGGATTGATATCTTTCTTTGAGGAGTTTAGAGAAATGGGACTATCTAAAGCCATTAATGATGCTAAAGAAATTGCCGTTGAAATGGATATTGATCTCGTGTTCGTTCAAAAGCGTGTAATTCATTGAAAAAGGCAATTTGACTAGAATCGAGTTGATCATGATGCTTCATTTTATGCGGATGAGTCCTTCAAGGTCAATTATTTTTTATTTTTTGTTGATCAGGCAATTGCTTATCTTAAAACAAGATTCCAACAATACAGAGAGTATATAAATATATTTGGTTTCTTGTTTTCTTTTGATCAGTTGAAGTCCTATGATGACAAGAGTCTTAAGTTTTCTTGTAGTCAACTCAATGTCACAAGAGAGACTTAATGGATTAGCATTGATAGCTATTGAGAACGATTTGTAAAGTAATTTTGATTATAAGATGATGGTGAAGAACTTTGCTTCAAAAAAATGCTAGAAGAATTGCTCGATTCATACAATAAAATGGTCTTTGTAAGAGTATTTCTCGATATTTAATTTTTTTTACGCCGATTAGTATATTTGAATATTTGAAGCTTTATTTTAGCATCGATAACATTCTTTTACTTACATAATGCCTTTTTTAGTTACTGCCAAGGGCACTCAAAATCCCCGGGACAACCTTGACTTCATCATCACACACATATAGAGTTGAGATGGTCGTGTGTTTGGAAGACATAAGTTGGTGACATGGTGAGGTACTTGGAAGTTGTTTATTTAATCATTGTAGATGGTGAATGTAAAAAATAAGTATCGAGCAGAAATTTAGACCGAGATAAAATGATATTCATGAAGAGACTATTTTGCTCTCATGTGCAAGTCACATGATGGGTTTTAACAGTCAAACTTAAATATTTGGTCAAGGAACTGTGAATGTTAAGGATTTTGGATTTGGGGACTATCTAGGTCAGAAGAAAAAGTCGTAGAACTAAAGGAGAAAGTTAACGCAAACCACATGGACCATACATGTAATTTAATTTTTCTTTTAGATTAGTTTAATTAAGCATTTGTTTTGAAGTAAATTACACCATTCGTCCGATTGGTTTGAGATTATAAGGATCAAACATGTAAAAGAAAATATCAATGTAACATAGTTTGATCAAAAAGATCAAACATGCAAAACAAAAGATCAAGGACCGTGACAGAGATTTTGTACAAACTACAAGGATGAACGATGTAATGTACAACGATAACATATCGACTCATCCGTTGAACATCTAATGTACAACGATAACATATCGACTCATCCGTTGGACATCTAATGTACAACGACAACATATCGACTCATCCGTTAAACATCTAATGTACAACGATAGTATATCGACTCATCCGTTGAACATCTAATGTACAACGATAGCATATCGACTCATCCGTTGAACATCTAATGTACAACGATAGCATATCGACTCATCCGTTGAACATCTAATGTACAACGATAGCATATCGACTCATCCGTTGAACATCTAATGTACAACGATAGATAACCAAATATCGACTCATCCGTTGGACCATCTTATGTTACAACGACAATAATCGACTCTCCGTTAAACATACTAAATGTACAAACGAACAACATATCGACTCATCCGTTAAACATCTAATGTACAATGATAGCATATCGACTCATCCGTTTGAACTCTAATTTAACAACGAACAACAGATGACTCATGCCATTGAAGACATATTATACAACGACAACATATCGACTCATCCGTTAAACATCTAATGTACAACGATAGCATATCGACTCATCCGTTGAACATCTAATGTACAACGACAACATATCGACTCATCCGTTGAACATCTAATGTACAACGATAGCATATCGACTCATCCGTTGAACATCTAATGTACAACGATAGCATATCGACTCATCCGTTGAACATCTAATGTACAACGATAGCATATCACTCATCTCACCTGATGAACATCTAATGAGTACAACGACAATATAATCCGACCTCAATCCGTTGAACATTAATGTACAAACGATCGCATATCACTCATCCGTTGAAAATTATCAAATGTACAACGATAGCATACGACTCAATATCCCCGTAACATCTAGTGTACAACGACAACACATCGACTCACCCGTTAAACATCTAATGTACAACGATAACATATCGACTCATCCGTTAAACATCTAATGTACAACGATAGCATATCGACTCATCCGTTGAACATCTAATGTACAACGATAACCATATCGACTCATCCGTTGAACATCTAATGTACAACACAACAGAATCGACTCATCGTTAAACATCAAATTACAACGACAGCATATCACATCATCCGTTGAACATCTAATGTACAACGATAGCATATCGACTCATCCGTTGAACATCTAATGTACAACGATAGCATATCGACTCATCCGTTGAACATCTAATGTTCAACGACAACATATCAACTCACCCGTTAAACATCTAATGTACAACGATAGCATATCGACTCATCCATTGAACCATATCGACTCATCCGTTGAACATCTAATGTACAACGACAACATATCGACTCATCCGTTGAACATCTAATGTCGCCCGGGAAAGCCTTTATTAAAAATATTTTAAAAGTTTATTAAAAACATATAGTTTTTAATTATTTTAAAAGTGTATAATTTTTTTTATTAAAAATCTTTCATTAAAAAAATATAAAAAAAATTTACTAAAAATTATACATCTTTTAATTTTTATAAAAGTTTATAATTTTTAATAAATCTTTCCCGGGCGACATGTCGCCCGGGAAACTCTTTATTAAAAATATTTTAAAAGTTTATTAAAAACATATAGTTTTTAATTATTTTAAAAGTGTATAATTTTTTTATTAAAAATCTTTCATTAAAAAAATATAAAAAAAATTTACTAAAAATTATACATCTTTTAATTTTTATAAAAGTTTCTCAGCCTCACATTTTAATTGAACTACAACATTTTAATTTTTATAAAAGTTTATAAAATATTTTAATTTTTATTAAAAATATTTTAATTTTTAATGAAAAGCTTTCCCGGGCGACACGTCGCCCGGGAATACCTTATTAAAAATTATAAATCTTTCCCGGGCGACATGTCGCCCGGGAAAGAATTTATTAAAGAATTATACATCTTTTAATTTTTATAAAAGTTTATAATTTTTAATAAATCTTTCCCGGGCGACATGTCGCCCGGGAAAGCTTTTTATATTTGCTAAAAAGGCCCTCCAAAATTTTCGTTGTCGCGCCAATTTGCCCTAAACGACAAAACTGGATGTTTCCCGGGCAACATGTCGCCCGGGAATGTCGCCTGGGAAATATCTGTCAACAAAAAGCAGATCTGTGTTTTCAGTTGTATAACACAAACGATAAAACGTAAAAAACTTTTTTTTGGCGATTTTGCAGCAACACCACCACAAATCACCACCACAACTCACCACCTACTCTCACCACCACCCCCTCTCACCACTGCAGCTCATCACCACCACTCGACACCGACGACACGAGCACACGAGCATTATATTATAATTCTTCCTCTTCCTCCTCTAAACCTAATTCTTTCCTTAACCCTCTAAATTATAATTCTACATCTTCTTTTTCTAAACCTCTAAACAAGTTTGATTTTTGGTGGTGGTGGATCTTCGAGCCGAGTTATTCAAGGTTTGGATTTTTGATTTTGGTATAAAAGTTTGATAATTATAATAAATTATTATAATTGAACTTTGTTGATTTTTTTTTGGGCAGTGAGTCAGCCGAGACGAGCATAGCAGCCGAGTCGGCCGTGACAGCCTAGCCGAAAGTATGTTATAACTTTTTTTAATCCTTTTGGTATCCCCGGTGACATGTAATTGGGGAATGTTTATGGTGATTGACACTGTAAAACATACATCCAAACACTCCTAATGCTGCGTATATGTATTTATTTTATCGAACCCTTTAGGAATTTTTTAGGATTTTAGTGATTAATTTCGGAAAATCCCCTTCTGATTTTAATCATCCTATAGAAAATACATCCGAAATTAATTTATTAGAAATTAATTTCGGAAAGTCCCCTGTTTGGGACTGCTTTTTGAACGTTTTGTCTCATTTAGGATATGAATGCATATAATTGGTTTACTATTTGAGATGATTTCGACAGTGTTTCTCCTTTACTCCTACGAATATGTCTTTAAACACATATTTAGGCAGTTGAGGGGAAATGCTGCCAAAATTTTCTCAAATAGTAAATCGGTTATATTTGGATGTGTATGCATTTGGATGTGTGCATGCTTTTATTATTTTGTTCATAAATTTCTATATGTTATCCTAATGCTACCTGTACAGATGCCAGCTGATGTCGCACGGGGTCACAGCGGTGACGGTGGAGATGATGATCGTCCCCCTCCATATCAGGTACCCACCGGCTGTGGGGGTTGCTTAGGCAACCGAGGTAAGAATTTCTGGATTATTGTAATACAAGCATAAACTTGATACATTGAATTTGCTTGCCTTGAATTTTTATGACTTTGTCACTCACTTAATTTTGCAGGTAAGGGCACCCGAAAGCCCAATTTGGGTGGCAGGAGAGCGGGCAGGCCGCATACCCGCCAGGAGACCCGGAACCTCGGGTTAAAGGCCATCACGGATAAGAGTGGCCCCGTCCCAATCCGGTTTGAGGTTAACGACCGAGAGACCCTCATGCCTCTCGGTGACCATGCGGCTCATTGGGCCAACTACCTCGGGGAGCTCGTTAAGGAGTTACCCTTACACTACCCTTCTTGGCGTCAAATGTCGCTGGAGCGGAAGGCGGGGGTCGTGGCAAAGATTGGGGTAAGTTATTTCATTATCCTTTTATGTTTATTTCGTTATCGTGTTCATCTATATAATTGTGTATATTTATCTAAATTTGTTTATTTATTTATATCATATAAATAAATAAATAAATTTAGATAAATATATAAATTATATCTCTAACTCTGTCTTTGTTGTATATGATTGCAGACCCAGTTTGACTTGCGTCCCCACATGGAATCCGACCGCTGGCCACAAATCTATGCGGGCATCCAGCAGCACCTGCAAAAGATCTACAATGGCAAGAAGGCTGCTCTCAAAGAAAGATATTGGGTTCCTGAAGAGGACGGGACTTATGACCTGGAGCGCCTCAGACGCGGACGTCCCTCGCACATTTCTGAGGTAAATTGGGATGCGCAGCTTGCATTTTGGAATGATCCCAAGAACCTTGCCCGGGCTGCCCAAAATAAACAAAACCGGGCAAAGAGCAAGGTCGTATGCCGACAGGGATCCCGGTCTATTGCCGCCCTCCGAGATATGCATGTAATAAATATTATAATTATTTTACATATATATATATATATATATATATATATATAATTAACGCTTTGGTGTGTTGTGATTTGTCGTTTTTAATTTGTTTCATCTTATATACGTGTGTATGTGCAGATGGAGACCTCAGCTACTAGAGAGTACCCGTCGCTGATCCACACCTTCTTCTTGACACATACTGTTGGCGGCGTATTCTTGAACCCCGAGGACAAAGCTCTTTATGTAAGTTTTATTCCAAAACACGCACTTTAATGATTTGTCAAGAAATAATGTAGTGACCCGACTAATATATTAACTATCTTGTGTTTTTGTGAGTACATAGGATGAGATGCTGAGGCTACAGGGTCTAGGCTCTAACACCCCCACGGGTGTGCCCTACACTGAGGATGAGATCATGGCCATTGTTCGCGGGGGCAAGCAGCGGGGGCACATTCCCGGTGTTGGACGGGTTTTGCCATGACAGGGCACGGTCATTCCTCCCCCATCTCAAAGCACGCACTCTGCCTACCTTACTTTTCATTAAGTCTAAAATAGATCCGCCTACCTTACTTTTCTGTGAGTGGGAGTTAGTACTTCGTTGTGATGAATGACCACGGTTTTTAAGTTTTTTAGGAGAGATTGTACACGTTCATTAGTATCTTGGATAGTTTCTTCATCTTTTTTTTCATGAGGGGAATTTCGGGTCATCACTACCTGAATTACAAGCCTTATTCTTTTGTCTATCCAATAGACCATAAATATTAAAAGGATCTTCTGAATGTGTTCCAACCTCTCCTGTTTTGCTACAGGTGACATCTTTATGAACAAAATCATTTTCATGCATGAAGCTCGATTCCGAAACTCTATCAACATCGCTCTCAGTTTTATCGTCTTTATTGGCAACATCATCTTCTTGCGATTCCTCATAAGAAGAAAGATCATCTTGGAAATTTGGAGACCAAGCATCCGATTCTTTAACGTGAATCCAATGAACTTTTCCTTGTACTATTATTTTCTACCTTTCATTGATAATCACATCCATTTTGGTTTTTAAACACAACTGTTTACATGACAAAGATTTTGAGTCAGAGTCTTCCCATTCCACAAACTCACCCCATAATGATGCAATCTTACAAAAAGTGTTAGGAGTCCATGCTTTGATAGGAAGACCCTCAATCGAAACCCAAACAATCCTTTCATCATTCACAAAAGAAAGTTCTTGAATAAATCAGAGAACCAAGAACCAATACCAGTGTGACTGAGAAATTTCTCTTTAGATGCAAGAGAATCTAATTCAAATAGAACCCACATCCCTCCGAAATCCCATGATGTAGTTTGTTGTACAAAATTTTGGTCAAATCAATGCCATGTATTTAGATTTTTCCTCAAGAAAAAATAGGTGTTCTCTAAAACATCCAATCGGTGATTTTAACAACGAACGTCCCGTATCGAGCCATGGCACTCTGATTTTGAAAACCCATTCACACAAACAAACAAAAGAGGTGTAGAAGGAATCACGGAAAGTAATAGGCCATTAAAAAAGAATAATGGTGTTGTTGCCATCGCAGGACAAAAGGAAAACTTAAAAATTCAACCAACCCATGATACGGAAAAACAAAAATCGCAAATCATTTCAAATTCGATAATGATCCTTTCGTCTTTAACGAATCAAAAAGAAATGTCCGCGCGCTAGTTGCGTCCCCGTTTACGAAACGGATCAAAGATTACGAGATGCCGAATGGACTTAAAGTGCCATCTATTCTAAAATCTTATGATGGTTTGTCCGATCCTAATGATCATCTCACGATGTTCATAGGAACTATGGATGTTCATAGGAACTATGGATGTCCATAGGCTTCGAGAGCCAGCGTGGTGTCGAATCTTTAGTATTACTTTATGTGGGGCTGCGAGGTTTTGGTACGATAACTATCTCCCGTAAGCATGAATAATTTTCACGAATTGAGAGACAAGTTCAGAGCTAACTTTTTGCAGCAAAGATGATTTAAAATGAGTTGAACTGTAAAAAACGGAACCAATAAGAAGGATGATCACCCCCGTATACGACATTTAAAACGCAACCATATCATCTTAAAGAAACACCCCCGTATACGACATTTATCTATAACTTGTTACTATCACTAATTGTATCGCTTATATAAGCATAATACGATATGATAAGCACATAAGTCAGAAAATAAGCTTAAAGAAACACCCCCTTAAACGACATTTATCTATAACTTGTTACTATCACTAATTGTATAGCTTATAATCCAAGACCCATAAAAAAAGTAGATAAATTTCTTACTTAAAAAAGTATTAAACTTGATCCCATAAGATTAATGATTAGTTTAAGTAAGAAAATATAGAAATTTAAAATATAAAAGAAGAAATGTTTGTACCTGGGTTTAGAAAAACCGGTTTTGAGACGAGTTTTAGTCAATATGTCAAACTCTTCTTCATGATCTCCATCGCCCATGGTCATGCTAATTGTTTTGTTAAAATTTGTTTAAGTTAATGATTGATTTATATTAGAGTTGAGTTAAAGCACTTTAATGTTGCACATAACAAAACCACTTATGTTTTGATTATTGTCGTACTTATTATAATTCTTTTCGAATAAATTACA
>BQNB010071649.1:4096-29019 GCA_026074375.1 Tanacetum coccineum
GTTTTAAAAGATGCATTACTTACACTTTTAGTACAAGCACCATGAGGGCAATAATCTTGCTCGATAATAATAGGGACCTCCACTTTATCCATGGTAAGATCTTCAAAATGAATATCGGCTATTGAGATGCAATCATCACCGGTTCTTATTATTTAGTTCTTGATTGTGATGTGCTTAGACCACCCAAGATGAATTACATCCGTGTTGGGACTTTTTGCGGGTGCTAAAATGTGGAAGTTGTCGAATACTACATGTGTGCATGACATAATGTTAACATGGAAATTCTTGCCGTCCTTCGATGTTATTTCCGTGATCAAAGAATTTTGGATAAAGTTGAAGCTAATATTCTGTGTCATGCAAACATATAAATTATAAGCGCACTCAATCTATAAATTAAAATAAGTTTATAGAGTTGCATATAGTCAGGATCATATAATAACCTTAAATACTGCGCGATTGCAATATTTACACATATACCAGTGTTGTTTTTCTATGTTTGAGGTTCTTAATGATCCTAACTCTATAAATGTTATATGAATACACATACATACAGAAGGCCACATGTTGTTTTCTTATAAGCAGTTTTCTTAGGGTTGGTTTTCGAAGGCTATGCCATTGCTCTTCCGAGACCATCTAAGGGAAAGTAGTAACTTAAAGTCATTGGGCTTTTAAAAAAGTGTAACTTAAAAAATAGAAATTTCATTTTCGGGTCTTATCGGGTTGACCCGATAGCAAATTTTTTTAAACACGAACCCGACCCGATAACACTATCGGGTTATCGGGTTCGGGGTCGGGTTGGGTCAACCCGACCCTACTGACACCCCTAATTGTAACACCCTCAAAAATGGATCGTAGTGGAAATATATCCGGGAGTGTTACTTCATAATACAACAGCACAAGATACAAGAGAACGACCTCTAAATGTGTCGTTTGAAAAGTAATCTCGTTGATTTTCTTGAAATTGATATAACATTTGTCCCATAATTTCATCACAATGAAAAGCTTGAAAGCAATACAACGAGATTTGATCATTTGTACGTAATTAGAAATCCATGAATGAAATCTTGTCAATTTAGACTCCAATGCACATCAAGTAAGCCAAGCATCTATTCACCTGAGAAAAACATGCTTAAAAGTGTCAACATAAAGTTGGTGAGTTCATAGATTTTTGTAAATGTAAATGTTGAAATCAAAAGATTTATAAAGTATGTATGACCATTTCAATCTTTATAATAGTCGCAAAAATGTAAGTGTAAATGTAGCACCAAAAGAGTATATTGTCTACTGCTTCACCACAGTATAATGAAAAGTGTTTAGTAATCAGTAATGTTCAACAAGGTAGTGTGGACCACAAGATTTCCAAAATGTATGTGACTACTATAACAGATACAGTATCACATAAAATGTATCTACTGTTGCGCTAAGCTCATGACACCGAAGCTAATTTGTGTAGCATATAATATGCCAATTGTATTCTGCCCTACCGGTGTCTGACCAAGACACCCAATGAGATTTGACATGATATATATCCGTTTATCGGGAGCCCCGTGGGTAGTGAGCGCTACTCACCCGGATAGGGATAATTAGTCCCAATAGATCTATTTATAACATCCACGCTTACAATCCGTAATTAACAGTTCATGATAGTTTCGGGCAAGAGAGTGGTCTAATCGTTACTTAGGCAACACGTAAACAGGAGATGATAACCAAAAACACGTGTGTCCAATGAAGAAATAACCATTGTATTCATAAACAGCTTTAAATACTTAAATCCATAAGTAGAAAGAGTGTGATATAAATCAAGTAACCAAGTTTGTAATGAGTATGTAAACAATTTTGTAAACGTGTATGTAACCAAGTTACGAAATCAAGTATGTAAAAGAGATTGTAAATAAATATGTAAGCAAGTTGTAACGAGCATGTATTCTCCCCCGAGATTTGTAAAGTAATTGTAAAACAAGTGAAAGAGGGGCTATAAACTCACCTTAAGCAAATGGTGAGAAATGAAATAATCAACGGACGAAGAACGTAACCGAGTGATCCTAACCGCGACCTTGAGGTCCATTAGCTATTACTTGAGTCGTGTAAAGTGTCACAAATGCTCGGCCGCCTAGTAAATAAGTCAACGATGCTATAATCAATTAACATGCCTTTAGTAAAAAAAATACTACTAAATGAACCGTCCCTACTCATTTTAGACTAGCATCGTAGCTTACTACCGTTACCACCTTTATTTTAAGCTCGAAACCGTATTAGTATAACTATGCTTATTTGGACATACTGTCTAAATTTTCTAACAAACTCAAATCGCTTCATGGTCAAAATCTTTATCATTAAGTGTAGTCTTAGCCATTGGTTAACTAATTAACCATTAACAAAATGACTAGATAACCTTCATTATATTTTAGTGAAGTAATGGTTTGGAAAAGTCTTCACATCAAATCTTAAGGTTAATATTGCCAAGTAGTAAAACGTTAAGGACCATTACAAAACTATTTGCATAAAATATCATTTCTGTCGTTTTCGCATGTACGGACTTGGCGTCTACATGAAGCTAACCAACTTATTAATTTAATATACTTAAGTATTTAGTCAAACCAAAACCTCTAAAGTCATACAATAAACTTCAAAGGGCCATTTACGTTAACCATTGAAACTAAGAGGGCTGATTTGAAAATAAATTCAAATTAATAAGTCCTAACGTGCATATCAGAGGGGCATGCGTGCGACGGATTGTCTACTAAAATATATATTTCCATTTGTTTATATCATTATTAATATATTTATTTAATAATCAATATAATAGTTTGTCATCTTCTTCGTAAAACAACTACGTTTTCCTTCCCACCACAGCCGTACAGTGTAAACTAACATTTAATCCTATAACTAGATCAATAATGTGTCATATGAGTTACCTTAAGCGTCGTTTAGGTCGATGTAAATAAAACTGACAAAACCCACTTCGTCGGATATCCTTACACTCTCGCCGGAAACATGAGCTCTCGTAGTAGGAATCAACATAATCAGAAGCGTGGTTTAGCTCGCCGAGGAACATGATCGTCGGAAAGTAATAAATCTTCGCCAAAAAATATGGAAGTTTTGCCGGAATAAGTGGAGAGAAACGAGCTTGTTGAAATCTCGCGGTGACACCAAAAATGTGAGTGAACCCGTACAAAACTCAACCCAACATAAAATTCTACCCTTGAACTTTTAACGTGTACCTAACACTACGCATGGTCGCGAACATGAGCACACATAACTCGAACATGAACGTCAAGAATTAATGTGGTCTGGTCGTGACAGAACAATAAAGATAAGATCAAAATAAAACTAAAGGTTAAAGTAGTATTATTAAAACTAATCATAAAAAGGAATTAATGTTTAGCTACTATGATGACTACTACATTGAAGGTATCAAAAGTAAATAAAAATGACGGCTGATAAATTTTATTGGTGAATGAAAGTTACCGACTCCAAGGATGGGGATGATGTCGGCACTTGAAAAAGGGAGGAGAGGGAGGAGAGTGTTATAAGTAGAGGCTAGGTTTTTTTTGATAAATGAAGAGAAATCCTATTTGCTATGTATATATACTTGAAACTTGGAAAAACAATGTGACAAGTCTAAAATAGATTGGGGGTTAATGTTGTAAATATTACCACAGGGACCAAAAAGATTTAACATTTTGTTTGAATTTGTTTACGGGACCGTTTAGGCAAGTAATGGTGAATAAACACGAAAATTTCGCCGTTGCGTTCAAATATTTTTTACACGAAATGAGTATTTTACATGATTAAAATTTTTTAATGTTTTTATAAAATATGTTTAAAATGATTATTATTTATTTATTTGGTACCATTGGGTGTCACGGGTAAGCTTTGTCCGTAAAAATAAAACTTTAACTCGAATGTTCGCGTTTTTAACAAACGTTTTTGAATAAAATGTAAAATAATTTATTAAATAAATTACGATAATTAAATATAATTTAATTATTTTCATGTCGGTACATGTTGCTCTCGTTTCTAAAAATTTTTCGAGGTATATTCGTCGATTTTCTGCTTGTTGTTCTGGGTCTCGGCCAAAACTAAAAAGTTGTACCGGAATGTCGTTTATAATCAAATTTTATTTTTTGGGCCTTTTTTTTAGAGTCCGAGTCGTGAAAACAGGGTGTAGTGATTTAGCGAGTCATTTTTGAATAATTCCAACAAAAGGAATAACATATATTTTCTCGTTAATCAAGTCAAATAAGTAAAAATAAAATAGAGCACGTGAGAGATAATGGTAATACTAAATATGATTTATTATTAAATATTTTTGTTTAATATTAGTTTGTTTGCAAAATTACCGAGTACGCTTAATCGTTTTATGTGACAATAAAAGATCAAAAGTTAAAAAGTCAAGTCGGACCCGAAAAGTCAAAGTGTAAAATAGTTATTTAAATCCTGAAAATTTGCCAGTTGTTACAGTACTACCCCTTAAAGGAATCCCTCCGGATTCAATTCTTGTTAACCTACTTAGTGACCAAGAAAAATTTAAGATTTAATAAACCAAGTTTTTGTAACATGGCGATCATAACATTATCAGCAGAAGGTTCCGATGTTTTGGACCTTTCTCAATGTACATAAATATTGGCTAGGTTTGACCAGGATATTTAATCCATCAGCATAGGTATCTCAAAAAAAATATCATTACAGGTTTTATGATTGCTATAAACGCGTTATAAAGAAAGTTTCTTATTAGTGAAAACGTCAAAGGAGAAAGTGTAGTCACGTAAGTATGTCTATATAAAGTTTTACATGTTTAAGGGCAGAGTCTAGTTTCTAATATCTGTAATGTTCGATGATTTACATCAGACGAGGCTTATGGATGTAAGTATTCAACTTACTTGACAATACTAGGATGTATCGCGACCCAAGTCTTCGCACTAGTGGACCGCTCCAGGACCCAACACCACCAACCATAACGACAATAACTATAACAAATGGTGATGGGATGCAGAGAGTGAGGACATTTCGAACACTTTATTTCCCAGAATAAAGTTCAACAAATGGAGAAAGCTCGCAGTAGACTTATGCGATAGACGCGAATATGGTACTGCAGTCCGAAAAGTTCAGATGAATCAAATCCATTAGCTCAAGTGTGCACAAGTCGGTTAGCTCTACAAACAGTTCACGATCGTAAAGATTTGTAACGGTAAAAGTAATAACTTAAGAATGAGATAAGGTAGTTCAAGTGAGGCCTTAAGATTCTGTTGATGAATACACGATTGTGTTCTAGGCCATTTTAACGGATCCGGTGATCCCGGTTCGAGTTCATACTCGTTTTGATATCAGGATACATTAAGCCCACTCATTTATAATCCTTATTTACAAAAAGAGGCGTCCCAATCTACGTAAATAAGAAATGATAAACTTATGGTTTGGTGATTTACAATTTATTTATTTAAATGAAGAGGTGTCCCAATCCTTTCAAATAAAGAGATTATAAATCATCCTACATAATAATTTCCGATGCAATACGCGTACTCACAATACCTTCAAGGTGGTGGATAACATGACGCTGCATGTGCTCTAATGAGTATGGGACGAGTGTTTAAAACTCGTCTTCGGAGACGGGGAATAAAACAATCAGGCGAGATCGACATAGAGTTCAAGATAGTTAATGAGTACTCGGTTAAAGTAAATAAGATAAAGGTCATTATGAACGAGTCAACATAGCAATTATCATATCAATCCTCCTATTACAAGTCCCGCCCATACAAGACTTGTAATACTTAGATTCATACATAATCCCATGTAAACAAAATTGTGACGGTTTTCGCGTAATACGATATTGTATGAAGTTATGAAAAAAAATATTCTTAGAGACCATTGTTTAACTTACAATGTCTGAGAACGAAGTGAGACCATTGTGCAACTCACAATGTCTAAAAAGTAAAATGAGACCATTGTGCAACTCACAATGTCTAAAAAGTAAAATGAGACCATTGTGCAACTCACAATGTCTTAAGAAATGTTCTGGTATTTATATAAATAACTCTTATATAAATAAACGTACGATATACGCAAAAGGGATGCAAGCATATATATTATATATATAATGATGCATGTCATGTAAGCACTTAATCTAACAAGTAATGTTAAGACAATTAAGCACTGTAGTGGTTGTAAGCACTTTGAAAATATTGTTGTGATCAATGCATTAAAACGGTTTAGAGTCTATGGTAAATAATGCAACTAGTTCCTTAAAGACACCAGTGCTGTGAAACAATCTATGACACCCCCAAAAGTTCGCAGCGCAAAATGTTCGGGAGTGTTACTTCCATAATACAACAGCACAAGATACAAGAGAACGACCTTTAAATGTGTCGTTTGAAAAGTAATCTCGTTGATTTTCTTGAAATTGATATAACATTTGTCCCCATAATGACTTCACAATGAAAAGACTTGAAGCAATACAACGAGATTGATCATGTAAATGAAAGAAGAAATCCATGATGAAATCTTGTCAATCAAGACCCAATGCACATCAATTAAGCCAAGCTCAAATTCACGAGGAAAATTATTGCTTAAAAGTGTCAACATAAAGTTGGTGAGTTCATAGATTTGTATATGTAAATGTTGAAATCAAAAGATTTATAAAGTATGCATGATCATTTCAATCCTTATAACAGTCGCCAAAAATGTAAGTGTAAATGTAGAACCGAAAAAGTATAGTGTCTACTGCTTCACCACAATATAATTAAAAATATTAGTATTAGTATGTTCAACCACAGTATGGTGGACACAAGATTTCCCAAAATGTATGTGACTACTATACAACTGATACACTATCACATAAAAAAGTATCTACTGTTCGCTAAGCCATGACACTGAAGCTAATTTGTGTAGCATATAATATGCCAAGTGTATTCTGCCCTACCGGTGTCTGACCAAGACACCCAATGAGATTTGACATGATATATATCCGTTTATCGGGAGCCCCGTGGGTAGTGAGCGCTACTCACCCGGATAGGGATAATTAGTCCTAATAGATCTATTTATAACATCAAACTACAAACTTAATTAACAGTTGCATGATAGATTCCGGGCAAAAGAGTGATCTAATTGCTACTTAGGCAACACGTAAATAGGAGATGATAACCGAAAACACTTGTGTCCAATGAAGAAATAACCATTGTATTCATAAACAGCTTTAAATACTTAAATCCATAAGTAGAAAGAGTGTGATATCAATCAAGTAACCGAGTTTGTAAATGAGTATAAGTATGAGTATGTAAACAAGTTGTAATGAGCATGTATTCTCCCCCGAGATTTGTAAAGTAATTGTAAAACAAGTGAAAGAGGGGCTATAAACTCACCTCGATGATGAAGAACGATTGGCAGAAGTGTACATATTAAGCACAACACAAACGGAAACCAGAACGGCTCGACCAAGGAGTTGCGGTTTATCTTAACGGCTATGACCCACTAGCCTAGGATAATGTATTTGGGTTTTCTGATGGATGATTACATCAACGCGACACGTTGATAAAAGATTTAGATTTAAAGTTGTAATAGTTTGGTGGTTGGTTAAATAAAATAAATCGAAAAGTAAACACAAAGTATGTAATATATTCCGTATATATTACATATGAAAAATAACCGAGTATATAATTCATACCGTGAATTATATAACAAAGAAAACCATCAAATAAATAAGTCGAGGTATATATAAAACTGTGCAAGAATTACAAAAGGAAATGTGAGAAAATGAATTAAACAAAAAATTCGACACCAATTTTAATAATAAAAAGTCTTTGCATAAAATAAGACACCTCTTTAAAGTATGAATAAGTTATACTGATGTTTGTAAAGCTTTTACAAAAGTTATGATTTTACCTTCTAGTCGGGAATTTATAAAATAATATTTTGTAAATTAATTTGTCGACTTATTGACGGGTCGTAGCTAAAATAGTTGTTCCGTTTGTAAAAGTATAGTTTTCGTTTATCTACCGGGTTATTGTATAATTACAATTTAATAATTCTTAAGACTTATATAACCTTGTCATTTTATCGGGTCTTTAAGGTAATAGAAATTATAGTGAAAAAAAAGGGTTGGGGGGGGGGGGCAAATTATTAAGTAAAGAAACTTATAGAAATTTCGGCATGACTTTTTCGTTTATAAGACGTTTTCCATTTTTACAAAATCCAATGTTTTCCCTTTAATCAATCAATGTTGCAATTTATCCGCGTGTTCTAATATATAACTAGACGATTTAAAAATGATAACAAAAGCATTATTTCGAGGTTATCAAAATAAAAACATGACTATGATTTGAACAAAGCAGAGGTTCATTACTAAACTCATAAATGCACTAACCACAAATTTTGGAAGCACGACTAAAACATAACTAATAAAAGAAAAACTTGTTTCATACGTATTGAAAAGTATTATATCATGAATAGAAGTAATAACCTAAAAGTAATAAAAAATACTACATCTTGAATAAAAGTAATAAACTAATTCTGAATAAAAACTAGTTTAGACATTTAAAATTAAAGTTTAACGGAATCAAAAACAAATTGACGAGAAAGAAATGTTATCTATACTTATCTATATTATTTTTATCAGAGAGCAACAAAGTAAAATTTGATGTTCTACAACTGAGTTTTGATAAGATCAAAATAAAACTAAAGGTTAAAGTAGTATTATTAAAACTAATCATAAAAAGGAATTAATGTTTAGCTACTATGATGACTACTACATTGAAGGTATCAAAAGTGCAGACACAAATAAAAATGACGGCTGATAAATTTTATTGGTGAATGAAAGTTACCGACTCCAAGGATGGGGATGATGCCGGCGCTTGAAAAAGGGAGGAGAGGGAGGAGAGTGTTATAAGTGGAGGCTAGGTTTTTTTTGATAAATGAAGAGAAATCCTATTTGCTATGTATATATACTTGAAACTTGGAAAAACAATGTGACAAGTCTAAAATAGATTGGGGGTTAATGTTGTAAATATTACCACAGGGACCAAAAGTGTAACTTTTGTTGAATAATGGTTCGGGACTCGTTTAGGCAAGTTAACGGATGATTAAAGACAAGAAAATTTCGTCGTTGCGTTCAAAATAAAATTTTCCACGAAAATGAGTATTTACATAATTATTATTTTATAAATGTTTTTATAAAATATGTTTAAAATGATTATTATTTATTTATTTGGTACCATTGGGTGTCACGGGTAAGCTTTGTCCGTAAAAATAAAACTTTAACTCGAATGTTCGCGTTTTTAACAAACGTTTTTGAATAAAATGTAAAATAATTTATTAAATAAATTATGATAATTAAATATAATTTAATTATTTTCGTGTCAGTACGCGTTGTTCTCGTTTTTAAAATTTTGCGAGGGTGTTTCGGTCATTTTCTGCTCGTTTTCGGGTCTCGGGCAAAACTAAAAAGTTGTCCGGAATGTCGTTTTACATCAAATTGCTTTAGAGTCCGAGTCGTGAAAACGTGATTTAGCGGGTCGTTTTTTTATAAGTCAACTTAGGAATAACATATATCTTCTCGTTTTCAAGTCAAATAAGTTAAAAATAAATTTGCACTTGAGAGATATGTAATAGTAATAAATATGATTTATTATTTAAATATGTTCCGAAAAATTACCAGTTACGCGGTAATCGTTTTTATGTGACAATAACAGATCAAAAGTCAAAAAGTCAAGTCGGACTCGAAAAGTCAAAGAGTAAAAGTCATTTAAAATTTCGAAAATTGCCAGTTGTTACAGTACCTACCCCTTAAAGGAAATCCCGTCTCGGGATTCGATTCTTGTTAACCTATTGTGTGACCAAGAAAATATTTAAGATTCAATAAACCAGTTTTGAACATGGCGTTCATAACTTTATTCAACAAAGGTCTATGTTTTGACACTTCTCAATGTACATAAATTTTGGCTAGGTTTGACCAGGATATTTAATCCATCAGCATAGGTATCTCATAAAAAATATCATTATACGTTTTATGGTTGATGTAAACGCATTGTAAAGAAAGTCTCTTAATAGTGAAAGCATCAAAGGAGAAAGTGTAGTCGCGTGAGTATGTCTGTATAAAGTTTCAAATGTTCAAGGGCGAAGTCTCGTTTCTGATATCTGTAATGTTCGATGATTAATATCGGATGAGGCTAATGGATGTAAGTATTCAACTTACTTGGTAGTACCAAGATGTATCGCGACCTAAGTCTTCGTACTAGTGGCCCGAATGAATAGTTTGAGTATCTCTTTCGTCGATAGGTGTTTATCTGGTTTAAGGGGGGTTGCATTACCTATTGGATAAAGTTGTACAAGCTGAGACCGCTCCACGACCCAACAACAGCAACCATAACGACAATAACTATAACAAATGGTGATGGGATGCAGAGAGTGAGGACATTTCGAGAAACAATATTCCCAGAATAAAGTTCAACAAATAGGAGGAGCTCGCGGGAGAGCTTATGCGATAGACGGCGGAACATGGTACTCAGTCGTTAGTTCGAGGATGAATCAACTCCATTAGTTCAAGTGTGCATAAGTCGGTTAGCTCTACAAACAGTTCACGATCGTAAAGATTTGTAACGGTAAAAGTAATAACTTAATAATGAGATACGGTAGTTCCAAATGAGGCCTTAAGATTCTGCTGAGTGGTAAGACAGGAGATGATAACCAAAAACACGTGTGTCCAATGAAGAAATAACAATTGTCTTCATAAACAGCTTTAAATACTTAAATCAATAAGTAGAAAGAGTGTGATATAAATCAAGTAACCAAGTTTGTAATGAGTATGTAAACAATTTTGTAAACGTGTACGTAACCAAGTTACGAAATCAAGTATGTAAAAGAGATTGTAAATAAATATGTAAGCAAGTTGTAACGAGCATGTATTCTCCTAGGGGCCATGTTATTCTCCCCCCGAAGATTTTGTAAAAGTAAATTGTTAAAAAACAAAGTTTTGAAAGGGAGGGGCTATAAAAAAAATCACCTTAAGCAAAATGGGTGGAGAAATGAATTAAATTCATAACGGGACACGGGAAGACACGTAACCGAGGTGGGATCCTAAAACCGCGGGACCTTGAGGTCCATTAAGCTATTTACTTTGGAGTCGTGTAAAAGTTGTTCTCAAAATTGCTTCAAAAACGCCTAGTTTAAAATATAGGTCAAAACCGATGATATAAGCATTAAAACTGCCTTAGTAAAAAAAAATACTTACTAAAATGGAAACCGGTTTTCCCTACTCATTTTAGGGACTAGCTCGTTTAGCTTACTTCCGTTACCACTTTATTTTTAAGGCTCGAAAAAACGTTTAATTTACGTATAACATTATGATTATTTTGGGGTGGGGAACCATTTTTTATAACTCTAAATTTTTTCTAACCAAACTCAAATATCGCTTCAATGGTCAAAAACTCTTTTAATCATTAAAAGATTGTAGTTCTTAGGCCCATGGTTAAACTAATTAAACCCATTAACAAATTTGAACCTAATAAACCTTTCATAATATTTTGTACAATATTTTTTTTTAGTTAGTCGGGGGCGACGTTTGGGTCCCTGAACCCACCCCTGAAAATTGGTATGGTTTGGAAACAAAGTCTTTACACCATTCAAATTTTTTAAAAGGTTTAATATTGCCAAGGGTAGTTAAAAAACGTTTAAGGGAAAAACCATTAACTAAAAACTATTGCATAAAATTTTTCATTCTCGCTGGTCGTCTTGTCGCCAGTACGGGGGGACTTGCGTCTACATGAAGCTAACCAACTTATTAATTTAATATACTTAAGTATTTAGTCAAACCAAAACCTCTAAAGTCATACAATAAACTTCAAAGGGCCATTTACGTTAACCATTGAAACTAAGAGGGCTGATTTGAAAATAAATTCAAATTAATAAGTCCTAACGTGCATATCAGAGGGGCATGCGTGCGACGGATTGTCTACTAAAATATATATTTCCATTTGTTTATATCATTATTAATATATTTATTTAATAATCAATATAATAGTTTGCCATCTTCTTCGTAAAACAACTACGTTTTCCTTCCCACCACAGCCGTACAGTGTAAACTAACATTTAATCCTATAACTAGATCAATAATGTGTCATATGAGTTACCTTAAGCGCCGTTTAGGTCGATGTAAATAAAACTGACAAAACCCACTTCGTCGGATATCCTTACACTCTCGCCGGAAACAGGAGCTCTCGTCGGAGGAATCAACATAATCAGAAGCGTGGTTTAGCTCGCCGAGGAACATGATCGTCGGAAAGTAATAAATCTTCGCCAAAAAATATGGAAGTTTTGCCGGAATAAGTGGAGAGAAACGAGCTTGTTGAAATCTCGCGGTGACACCAAAAATGTGAGTGAACCCGTACAAAACTCAACCCAACATAAAATTCTACCCTTGAACTTTTAACGTGTACCTAACACTACGCATGGTCGCGAACATGAGCACACATAACTCGAACATGAACGTCAAGAATTAATGTGGTCTGGTCGTGACAGAACAATAAACGCGAATCGAAGAGACTCATGCTCTCATGTGAACTTGAACCGAAACTCATCCTGAAGAAACTCAAGTAGTGTTGTCCATGAATCTAATCACACTTTTAAGGCTTCTGATCTTGCAAATGAAATCAAGGTTTCCAAATATATATGATAGGTTTATGTATCATGATTAAAAAGAAGGTAAAATTTATATTGATATGTTTTAATGTGTAAATGAGCCACAAAGATAAAATGATTAAATAAGCCGAGTATGGCCTACATGCATGGGGATAAGGACATCGTGAGAAAGAGATGGTTTTGGCATAAGGAATATACCATCGGCATATCCATATAGCACCGAAAATATCTAGCTAGGAATAAGAAAAAGATACAACACCAAGACAAATTTTGTTATATTTTAAATAAGTGGGTATTGTTTGAGCTAATGGGTAAAAACGTAAAATATTACAAGAGTTTAGACGTAACCACGAAGCTAAAACGTATATGATAAAAATAAAATTATATCATGTGGGGTACTTTTTTTGAAATGATAAATCATATAGATCAAGCAGACGAAAAATAAATCTAAAGTTGAGTTCACTTTTAATAAATGTTTTATCAAATTTATTTAAAATGTTTGTTATTTATTGGGCAGTCATCGGGTATCACGGGTAAGCTTTGTCCGTAAAATAAAACTTTAATTTAAATATTCGCGTTTTTAAATAAACGCTTTTGAATAAATTATTAAATATTTTTATTTAATAAAAAGTGATAATTAAATGCAAATTTAATTATTTTCGTGTCAGTACGCGTTGTTCTCGTTTTTAAAATTTTGCGAGGGTGTTTCGGTCATTTTCTGCTCGTTTTCGGGTCTCGGGCAAAACTAAAAAGTTGTCCGGAATGTCGTTTTACATCAAATTGCTTTAGAGTCCGAGTCGTGAAAACGTGATTTAGCGGGTCGTTTTTTTATAAGTCAACTTAGGAATAACATATATTTTCTCGTTTTCGAGTCAAATAAGTTTAAAAATAAAATTGTACTCGAGGTATGTAATAATAAATACGATTTATTATTAAAATATGTTCCGAAAACTTTTACCAGTTACGCGGTAATCGTTTTCATGTGACGATAAAATATCAAAAGTCAAAATGTAAGATCGGACTTGAAAAGTCAAAGTTTAAAATAGTCATTTAAAACTCCGAAAATTGATGGATGTTACAACCTATTTTGCCAAGTTTTAAAGTTAAAAGTTTAAATTATATATAATTTATATATAAAGGACTAAACTTGTAAAAGTTATAAACCAAGGATATATAATGCCATTTTTTCAAACTTGAAAATATAAAATATAATATTTTTATATAAATTATATCAAATAGATATTTTAGAAAAATATCGTTACAAGTTTTATGATTGATATAGAGGCCACTTGTACCACTCCCACTTGAAACACCCCGCCTACTCAGACCATAATATTGTCTGCTTTGCCCGCATGCTCACCGCTTTGCTTTTGTGTCCCTCGCTTGAGAATTCCCGCCGGTCACCCAAACCAGTGCTACTCTCACTCAAGCACACTCAATTGCCAGTTCTTGGCAGTACTAGGATGTATCGCGAGTAGTGGCCCGAAATGAATCGTTCGACTATCTCTTTCGTCGATAGGTGTTTATCTGGTTTAAGGGGGGTTGCATTACCTATTGGATAAAGTTGTACAAGCTGAGACCGCTCCATGACCCAACAACAGCAACCCTAACGACAATAACTATAACAAATGGCGATGGGATGCAGAGAGTGAGGACATTTCGAGAAACAATATTCCCATAATAAAGTTCAACAAATGGGAGAAGCTCACGGGAGAGCTTATGCGATAGACGGCGGAACATGGTACTCAGTCGTTAGTTCGAGGATGAATCAACTCCATTAGTTCAAGTGTGCATAAGTCGGTTAGCTCTACAAACAGTTCACGATCGTAAAGATTTGTAACGGTAAAAGTAATAACTTAATAATGAGATACGGTAGTTCCAAGTGAGGCCTTAAGATTCTGCTGAGTGGTAAGACACGATTGTGTTTCTAGACATTTTTAACGGATTTCGGTGATTTTCGGGTTCGAGTTCATACTCGTGTCATATCGGATACCATTAAGCCCACTCATTTATAATTCCTTATTTACATAAAGAAGTGTCCAAATTTATGTAAGTAAGAAATAATAAACTTATGGTTCGGTGATTTACAATTTATTTATTTAAACGAAGAGGCGTCCCAATCCTTTCAAATAATGAGATCATAAATGAGCCTACTTAATAATTTCTGATACAATACGCATACTCACAAAACTTTCAAGGTGGTGGATGACATGACGATGACGGTGCTCTAATGAGTATGGAACGAGTGTTTAAAACTCGCCTTCGGAGATGGGGAGTAAAACAACCAGGGGAGTTTGACATAGTTTTAAAATAATTGATGAGTACTTGGTTAAAATAAATAAGATAAAGATCTTTATGAACGAGTTAACATAGCAATTATCATATTAATCCTCTTATTAGAAGTCCCGCCCATACAAGACTTGCAATACTTAGATTCACACATAATTCCATGAAAACAAAACTGTGACGAGTTTTCATGTAATACGATATTGTATAAGGTTATAAAAAAATAATAACTTTGGAGACCATTGTATAACTTACAATGTCTGAGAACGAAGTGAGACCATTATGCAACTCATAATGTCTAAGGAGTAAAATGAGACCATTTTGTAACTCACAATGTTTGAGGTGTAAGTCCCAGTATTTATATAAATAAATTTTATATAAAACAAGCGTAAAATATTCGCAAGGAAAGGTAAGTGTATATATATATATATACATATATATAAGTCACGTAAGCACGTAATGTAAGCAAGTAAGCAACTAGTGTGTATGCACATGAAAAAGTTTGATGTGATGCAATGTTTGTGAAAACGGTTATAGTCTAGGGTAAAATATGCATCCTAGTTCTCTATAACCAGTGCTCTGATACCAATCCGTAACACCCCCAAAAATGTGTCGCAGCGGAAATATGTCTGGGGGCGTTACTTCATAATACAACATATAATAAATAAAGCGAACGATATACGCAAAAATGTAAGCATATTATTACAATATGTATGTCACGTAAGCACTTAAGTGGCAACACGTAATGAATAAGCCACATAAGCAAGTAGCGTGTATGACACTTTGAAAATGATTTGATAGTGATGCCAATGTTTGTGAAAACGGTTTTATAGTCTAGGGTAAAAATAATGCAACCTAGGTTTCTCTATAACCAGTGCTCTGATACCAATCTGTAACTCCTAAAAATATGACAACGCAGCGGAATACCACATGGGGTGCTACTTCATAATACACAGCGCTAGATACAAGAGAACGACCTCTAAAAAGTGTCGTTTGTAAAACAATCTCGTTGATTTTCTAAAATCAAAATAATAGTTGTCCCATAATTGCATCACCATGAAAAAACTTGAATGTAAAGACTCCAATGCACATCAAATAATCCAAGCATCTAATTCACCTGAGAAAAACATGCTTAAAAGTCTCAACATTAAAGTTGGTGAGTTCATAGATTAGTTTAAATAGTGACATGTAATCCACTGTATCATCACAGTACCATGTAAAAATCACCAAGATTTATAAAGAATCACTACACACATTTTATGTCATCCAAAAAATACAATCTTGTCCCAAAGATTATAAAGAATGCAAGACACATTTTATGTCCCATAAATACCAATCTTGTCCAAAGTTTATAAAGAATGCATACAACATTTTATGTCACCAAAAGTACCAATCTTATCCCAAAGATTTATAAAGAATGCATGACACATTTTATTTATGTCACAAAAATACCATCTTGGTCCCAAAGATTTATTAAAGAATTGCATGACACATTATAGATTCACCAAACTATTCCAAGTATGTATTTTGTCGGAGGGCCCCTAAAGTCCCAACTTTAACCGACATGTTAGTAACATATCGTTCCCAGTGAATAGCTAGGTCACCCGTAGTGGGTGTTGTCAATTCCGAATAAGATCTATTTTATAATCATTCGCGTGGACAATCACCTATAATGTACGTTCCCTGAACATAGGCGATCGCTAATCAACCCCGAACAGGGATCCACACCCGAATTAGATCTATTTCATAACATTCGCGGCTTCACCCTCCTAGAGATTTACAGTTCATGACGCTGTGACGTATGACTTGTATGTACCGCAATATCGGGCAGGATTTAAAGTATATTACTCCCGGGGTTTACCGTGTCCCCTCCAAGAACACCCGGGCAGTAATTTAAAAATATGTACTCCCGTTACCGGTGTCCCCTCCAAGAACACCCGGGCAGTAATTTAAAAATATGTACTCCCGTTACCGGTGTCCCCTCCAAGAACACCCGGGCAGTAATTTAAAAATATGTACTCTCCCGTTACCCCGGTGGTCCCCTCCAAGAACACCCAGGCAGTAATTTTGTTGTTATCAGTTCAATCAGCCTAAGCTAATCCGTAATCATTTCAAATGAAAGTCAAGTATGCATTTGTGACCAAAAATAAATCAAATAATTTATCTCATAGCGAGCTATGCAAATAAGTATGTAAACCAATTTGTAAACAATCCTGTAAATGCATTTGTAAACAAGCATGTTCTCACCCCAAAAATATATGTAAAACCAGTAAAACATGGGGAGCTATAAACTCACCTTGATCAAAGACCACGATCAAATAGTCCAAATAAATCACAACCGAATCTGCAACGATCTCGGCCACGACCTATAATTATGTCGCTCTATTATAATACCTTATTAAATACGATCAATGATAGAGTACAACATCGTAACGACGAAATCATACATATTTTAATATGTATACATACTATCAACCATGTTATGAGAAATCCACTTGCGCGTCTTTAAAACCTAAAAAAACCCTTGGTATATAATATCAGTATACTATTTTCCGTCTAATCATAACTTATGTCGAATATTTATCGAAAGTTACTATTTTTAGACTCTTCGTTTTTAGAACCGAATAATGATCTTAAAACTATTAATTGAAATAATATATTAACCGACCTTTAGTTTTGACCCGCTATGTCTTAATTTTAAAACTGACAATCCTCGCGGCAAAGTAAAATGTCATTACGAACAACTTTCGTGTTTCGCCGGAAGGCTGAAACGGACTCGAAAGTGCTCGAATCGTTTAATTAATAGATATGTCAGATTTAATATATTAAAAATAACTTATTTTCTATTAAAGTGTATATTCCGATTTCGATCCAGTTTCTTCGTTATTGAGAGTTAGAAGTCCCGTTTTATATCAAAACGTCCGTCAAAATATAATTTGTTATATTTTATAAACTAAAGTCCACTTTTCAAAGTCTCGAATTCCGAATCCCACGTTCTATTTTCTGTTTTAAATTATCCGTAATAAAGAGGCGCCAAAGTCCGTTTTTAGTTCAATTCTCGTCTAAGCTATATCTAAAATGTGTCTCTTATGGCTTATATTTTCTTATTAATCCTGCTTTAATACAATTTATATATTATCTCGACGCCGCAAGTTTCAACAGATTTCATCACATATAAATTTATCCGATCAAATATATGAAACAATTAATATATTTTTGTGTTAACCAAACTCACTTTATTTCGGTGTCATCCCACAACCCGACGCACCCCGGCTGTTTTCGACAGCCGAACCAAACGAACGCACCCTACTCGGTGTTATAAACACCAAACGCACCCTAATCTATTTCAAACCAAACACACCCTTTTCCCCGGCTGTCAACCCGGACAAACCCACCCCGCGGGTGATTCTTCACAGCCAAACGCACCCGGTGGTGTTACCACCAAACGCAGCCCCCGCGGCTGTTAAACCAAACGCACTCTTGTGCGGTTTCACTCATCCAAACGCACCCTATGCATATGAAAACAAAACAAACGCACCCTATGTCGTGTAGACACCCAACCCGATAACCCAACCCTCCCCGGCTGACCCCGCTGTCAAACCCGACGCAAACCAAACACCCCGACACACCCTCTCGCGGGTTTATACCGGCTGTTACCACAAACCAACCCGACCCAACGCACAATCAAACACCCCTAGCTGCTAAACCCAACCCGACCCCGGCTGTCCCACAGCCCGACCCGACCCACACGCACCCTCTTCGGCTTATTTTATAAACCAAACCGCACCCCGTGCGTGGTTGTCATACCCGGGCCAAACACACACTCGGTGTCGGCTGCCACAGAAACGAACACCCCTTGGTGTTATGACCATAACCCGAACCCACAAACCAACGCACCCTCATCGGTGCTAAACTCAACCCGACACCCTCGTCTGGGTTTATATATAGCCGAACAAACACACCCCTTTCGGGTGGTTTACCACCAACCGAACGCACCCTTTCGTGGTGATGATGATGGTGAAGATGGTGGCGGTGGCAGTGGGGTGGTGGAAGTGGCGCGTGGAGGAGAGTGGTGTAGGGGATCGAGTAGATCGGGTGAGTGGAAGCATATTTGGTGTTGGTCGGAAAACTCCGCCGGAAAAGTTTTCTGGCGGTGGTGGTGGTCGCCGGCTGCCGGACATGGGAGGGAGAGAGGAGAGGTGAGTGAAAGTGATGAGTGTATGTGTGTGTGTATATGAGATGAAATGAAAAAGATATATAAGTTTTATATATATATATATTAAATGTGACAAGTTATTATAGTTGAGGGGTTTAAAGCGTAACATTTTTATTATAGTTTTGGTAAGAACGGTTCGGGACTCATTTGAGCGGCTTAACGAATGATTCAACGCACGAAACTTGCGCCATTGTTTTCCGAATTATTTTTCTGATAAAAATGAGTATTCACTCGACTAATTTTTGTAAACATTTTATAGAATTTATTTAAAACGTTTATTATTTATTTATATATTTTTCCGACAAACTTTATCCGTAAAATGATCCTTTTACTCGAATATTTGCGTCTTCAACAAACGTCACTGAATAAAATGTTAGATAATTTATTAAATATTCTTATTTAATAAAACGTGATAATTAAATGTAATTTAATCATTTTCCCGCTTCTAAATCTTGCGAGGGCATTTCAGTCACCTTCAGACTGTTTCCAGGTCTCGGGTAAAACTGAAAAGTCATCTGGAATATCATTTCACATCAAATTGCTTTAGAGTCCGAATAATGAAAACGTGCTTTAGATGGTCGTTCTTATAAGTCAAGTCAGACCCTAAAAGTCAACGATTAAAATCGTCATTCAAAAATTTAAAAATTCTCGGATGTTACAAAAATGATTATGGAAAGTTGAGCGTTTGCGTGTTAATTGTGTAAGTATAAATACGTATAAGTATTGTTGTTAGTAATTTAAGGTAAGTGTAGATTTTAGAAGTTAGTTAAGGAAAATGTAGAATTTCTATTTTTGGAAAGTTAGGTTGGAGATGAAAAGTTATTTTTGGAAAGTTAGGTTGGAGATGAAAAGTTAGGTTGGAGATGAAAAGTAAGGTATGATTCGATCTTAGTTAATTTTAGTAAATTTTTAATTCTAGTAATCCAACATGAAGGATTAGGGTTATGAATTAGGATTTATAAATTAGGGTTTTTAGGTTTCTGGAAGTTTATGATGTATAGGTCATGTTTGATCATTAGTTTAATTGTTTACATGATTGGGATCGTCGGTTAGGGTTTAATCTTTGAGGATAGTCGTTTTAATTCACTGCAGAAATTTAGTCAGACTTGTAGAGGTCATAACTCGGTCATAAAAGATCAAATAAATAATTTACAATATATTGGAAATAACCTCAGAGAGTCTACTTTCCATAAAAGTCTGCCTCATGAGTTTTTATGGTCGAGAAGTGGGTCAATTGGTCATTACAAAATCAGTGTGTAAAATAGTGACGAATTTCAGTTTTGGTTTTTATTTTTCTAAAAATACTTAGACATTGAGTTAGAGTCTCTAAGTCATGTGGAAGTTAGTTCATATATTGTGTGTGTTCCCTGAATTTTTGCTAAATCTATAATGAGGTCTAAATTGGTTATCTAACGTCATACTTTTGGAAGGTCAGATTCTGGATGAATTTTAGACACTTCGGATAATGAATTCTAAGAGGGTATGTAAAAAGGTAATGGATTTGGAGAGCTTACTAGAGTTAATGGACAATATATCGTAGCATGATGAATTTTGTTTGAATGTATGGGGAGTGTATTAAGGGTGCGTTTAGTGACCGTGTAAGTAGTTATAAAATTATGCCTCAAAAACCAAAAATTTAAAGAGTACCATTTAAGTATAAATGGCATATGTAAGAGTGGGTAAATGTTTTAAATAAGAATAGGACTATGGTAGATAGCTTAGATTAGCGCATCATAGTTGATGTTACAATCATTATGGATTGAATGCCTAATAAATGGTAGCATATAGATGTTTTTAATTGTTTAGATTGTTCGTGAAGTTTTGTGAATTTGTTGGAATCCTTTTGGAAGCTAAGCATCAGTGAGTTCATAGTCCCTCTTTTTTACAATTGTTTTAAATTTGGATCTAAATGATGCTAATTGTTTTAGAAATGTTTTAAATGTTGTGATTAATGTGTTTTGATTCATGTGGACATTAAGTGATTGCATATGGCTTGTTGTTGCCTGATATTGTGTTGTGTTGAAGATCCTTATATAGTGGGGGGCTGATCATCTCACGATCGTTAATTTGAAATGATCAACTCATTGAATTGGTACAGGTCCAGCCTATATATTACTCTTCTTCAGCTGGAATAACTTTTAGAGTGCGTAGTTACTTACTTGGGATCGGAGAGTACCGCCTACCCAGTATATGCATGGTTGGTTTGAATTATGGGTATTTGGGTTTGCAAGTTTGCATAATTGTCCAATATTGTTATGTTAATCCATAGTAAATGGTAAGGTTTATAATGTGTGTCTTAAACCTATGACTCTCACCAACCGTTGTGTTGACGTTTTAAGCATCATTTTCAGGTGAGCATCCGGGGGATAAGATAAAGAGAAGTGGCTAGAAAGAGACCATAGGATGTCTTGGAGTTTATGGCTATTTCTTGTCTTGAATTTTTGCATTGATTGAATTTGGATAATTGTTGCATGTCTTTCTATTGGCGAGAACTTTCGTTTCATCGATAAAGACGCCTTTTGGATTTTTGGTTAGGTTTTGGGTATTGTTATGACACTATGTGTCTTTGCTTTACTTTAGCTTTCATTTTAGTATTCTCTATAGAGACACCGTGTGTTGTGATGATATCCATTCTTGTTTACGCCTCGCGTTTCCGCCTTGGCGGGGTGTGACAGATTGGTATCAGAGCTGATGGTTATAGAGAACTAGGTGGTTGAGCCTAGACTATAGCTTAAGGGTCCCTCATATAGATGCATTTAGGGCTTATGTGTAAGTATATACTAATTATGCTTATTTTCCCAAAGTTTTATAAAGTACCTCATACTATATACTATATATATAAGTTAAGTTTTCTTTGTTATTTCGAGATCCATGTCCTGATATAGTCTATGTTTTATGATCTATTATAGTATGTCTCCTCCTATCCGTAGAAAATATCATGCTTTAGTGGCTTTTGCAACTGGGTATAGAAGGATTAACAAAAGCAGACGGTGTAACCGTAAAATTCGAGTTCCCATTGCTATGTGGCCGTGTAGAGTTGAAGAAAAGATGACGTTGAAGGAGGTTGACAGATAAACAATCCAGGAGTTTGAAACGAAGATAATTGCCAAGGATGACACTATCACCAGAATTCCGGGAACATTTCAAGATTACAAAACGTCAGAAGAAGAGTCAGTGGAACGACCAAGGAAACACGACCAGTACGGATTTGTAGATCATTCACAACTTCAGCAAAGAAGTCACAGGAATGAGTTTGCACCACGTCGACTATCCCAGCTGGATGGTAACATGAATGGATGGTTATTAAAGGACGAGGACGAAGTTGAAAGGAATGAAGTGGATTCAGACCTTAAGTCCACTGCAAGTAGCAAGCCTGTGTGGGAGAAGACAACTAAAGCTGATCGTGATCGTGAGTCTCATCACTGCCCATGGTGTTCTAAGTAATTGTTATGTTTTAGCTTGTTTTGTTTTCTTTTGGCGTTTGGAGCCATGTTAGGAATGTTATTTTCAATGTTGGATTTTTAGTATTAATACTAAAAGTGATTATTAGGATTATTCTTTGTGTTATTTGTTAGGTTTATTAGTTTTAAGGTGCTATGTGGTGTATTTTAATTGTATGAAGTGTCTTCATAGGAGGGAGTACAACTGTGAAAGAGGGCATCTATAATTATGGTGGCTAACATAATTATACATGTGCCACAACACAGGTGGACTTGCAAGTATGATTACATGGATTATTGTTGATGTGTAGTATGTATGCATATGGTTATTGATAGTATGATGAAATCATAATCCGTATTATATCGTCTAATGAATATAATTTTTCTATCTTATAGAAAATAGCTCCAAATCGACAAAGTGGTCCTAGCAGTAGCAACAACAACGAGAACCCAGACGTTGCTACTCTTATCGCGCAGCAACTACAATCCATCATCACTCAAGTAGCTAACAATACAAATAATGCTAATAATGGTAATAATGGTGGTGGAAATGGTAATGATGGGAACAACGGATGCTCTTTTAAGACATTCCAATCTTGCAATCCCAAGGAGTACGATGGGAAAGGTGGTGCGATAGCGCTTACTCGTTGGATCGAGAAAATGGAAAATGTAATTGATAACAGTGGGTGTGCCGAGAACCAAAAAGTAAGATATGCTACTAGCTCCCTAGTGAATAAGGCTTTGACTTGGTGGAACACCCAGTGTCAAGCAAGAGGACATGTGGCTGCAATGGCTATATCATGGAACGATTTTAAAGCATTAATGGTTGAAGAATTCTACCCAAGTAATGAAATGGAAAAGTTAGAGAATGAGTTCTAGAATTACAAGATGGTGGGAGCTAATCACACTGCTTACACTGATAGGTTTCATGAGTTGGCCAAGTTGGTCCCACACTTAGTTACACCTGAGTCATCTCGTATTAAGATGTACATAGCTGGACTGGCTCCTAAGATTAGAGGAATGCTTTGGGCAACCCAGCCAACTACTATTCAGAATGAAATACTGAGGGCTGGAATACTTACTGATGAAGCAGTCAGCTGTGGTACCTTGACAAAGGGTAGTGATAAGAGAAAGGGAGTGAAGGAGCCTAGTAAGACTGGAGGATCTTGGAAAGACAACAAGAAGGCAAAGACGGGAACTAGATTTGTGGTGACAACCCTTACTAGAAATGAGACTGTTGGATATTATCCAAGGTGTTCCAAGTTCTATAATAACCACCCAGAAAACATAATGTGCAGACTATGCTTTAACTGTCAGAAGCCGGGTCATTTCGCTAAGGATTGTCGGGCTTCAAATAGACAAGCGGCTCCAGTGAATGCTGTAAGAATGAATAATAATCCGAGAGTGTGTCATGGGTGTGGTAGTCCAGATCATTTCCGCAATACTTTTCCCAAGTTAAATCGAGCGCCTAGACAAACTAGGAATCAATTGGCTATAGAGGGCAGTCGAAACAATAGGAGCAATGGAAACCAAGTTAGAGGAAGAGCTTACAACGTGAATGTGAATGCAGGCGGTCCAAGATCCTAACATTGTAACGGGTACATTCTCTCTGAATGATCACTTTGTTACCATATTATTTGATTCTGGAGCCGATTTTAGTTTCATATCTACTGAATTTACGCCCCTACTTAATGTGAAACCTAGTATTGTGAATCCTGGTTATGTGATAGAAGTAGTTGATGGTTAGAAAGTAGAAGTAGATAGAGTTATCCATGACTGCAAACTAGAACTAGGAAGTTCTCTGTTTAGCATAAACTTAATACCTTTAGGTCATGGAAGTTTCGATGTGATTGTGGGAATGGACTGGTTATCCCAGCATAAGGTTGTAATCGTATGTCATGAGAAAGTAGTAGAAATACCAGTGGAGGATGGTAGGATCCTTAGGGTACATGGAGAACGGGCGATAGGAATCACCAAAGCATTGAAGAGTGTGAAGGAGGATGAACCGAAGTTGAGCGATATATCTGTGGTACGCGATTTTGAAGATGTGTTCCTAGATGACTTGTCAGGATTGCCTCCGCAACGACAAGTGGAGTTTCGCATAGATCTAGTTCCGGGACCGACGCCAATTGCGAAGTCTCCATATCGTTTAGCGCCCTCAGAGATGCAAGAATTATCTGGGCAGCTGCAAGAGTTGCAAGACAAGAGTTTCATACGACCTAGTCATTCTCCATGGGGAGCGCCAGTGTTATTTGTCAAGAAGAAGGATGGTTCGCTTTGTATGTGTATCGATTATAGAGAACTAAACAAGTTGACGGTTAAGAATCGATATCCACTTCCAAGGATTGATGATT
>BQNB010071650.1:0-32695 GCA_026074375.1 Tanacetum coccineum
GAGGAGGAGAGGACAAAGGTGTGCAAGGTTTGTAAAGAATGAAAATGTGTGTGTGATGCTTGTATTTATAGAGAATAAGTTTGGTCACTTGACACTTTTAGTCCTTCCAACCTTTAGTCCTTTTTAAAACTAGTACAAAGGTTATTTGTTTTGTTATTAAAGTCGACCAAAAACTCAAGATTATAATTACGTGACTAAATTTACCTCCGTCATACTTAATTTAATTTAGAACTCTTAATAAAATGTGTACATTTTAGAACGCTTGTCCGGCTCAAGACAAGGAACAAGAGACGACGTTCGTAAAAATAATAAATTTACGATCTAAAAAAATAATAACGAGATGCGTCAAAAATTTTTACGTTGCTCAAAACGATTAACGAACGCGCGGTCAAACGTTGACTCGCTAAATGTCAAAAATAAATATTTTAAATTTCCGTCCGCAATAAAATACGAAAAATAATTATTTACGACACTTTAAATTTTAAATGTCAACGTTCGCTTACGAAAACCCATAAAATAATAATGATAACGTCGAATTCGCGATCGTCATATGCGTCGTGAAACCCGGGTTGTTACACTTGGATGGCTACTTTTGCATCGTCAGCTGTCTTAGTTGGTATGACACCTTTTGAATCAAGAATTTGTCAAGTTGGAACTTCTAATCCATTGTAAAACAAGATTACCTCCTGCATATCTGTTAAATAGTGTTGATGACACTTCATCAAGAGTTCTTTAAATCACTACCATGCTTGGTAAAGGGTTTCATCGGGGTTTTGTTGAAAGTTATTGATCTCCTTCATTTTCTTTGCAGTTTGTGCAGGTGGGCAATATTTTTTTAGAAACTTTGTTTTTAGATCTTTCCAAGTTTTAATCAAACTAGATGGTTTGTTTCTTAGCCAACGACTCGCGGCTCTAGTTAGGGACATAAGGAAGACTCGAAGCATTATTTAGTCTTGAGTTATATTAGGAACATGGAACAAGTCAACAATCTCAAGAACTTTCTCAATGTGTTCGTTCGCATCTTCATGATCCGAACGGCTGAAGGTGTTGTCTCGTAGTTCCTTAAGAAATTAGCCTTTTAGTTCAAAGTGATCTTTGTCATCGATTTTAGGCCTAGCAACTCCCGATCCATAGCTCGGGTTTTGCTCATGTATTGTTTCATGGTTTTCGCCGTTGTTTCTGCTACTTCTTCCTCGAATTTTTCTTCTAGATCAGAAAATAGATCAAACTCGGGCGATCTTGATTCGTCAAGACTTAGTGTCTTGAAAAGCTTCCTAGATGATCAAAATTCTTGTTCTAGATCCTTGAAGAGCGTTAATAGTTCTTTTGTTGAACTCCTTGTCATGCACTACCTGAAACAGAGGAAAAACAATCAGTAGGATAGGCCCGGGAAAAAGAAAACACAGAAAATCAAATACGAAGAATTAGTTTCCGCTACTGTATCAGACGTAATCAGTTTGAATCATACGCCACATCAATTGATAGAATACGCTGCATCAGTCTGCTGAATAATACATGTAATTAGATAGAAAGTATAGATACGTCGTATTCAAAATGGAATTTGAATAACGCCTTATCAAGGATCTTGACCAGAACATGTATTGAAAACAATAAAACAAATTTAAAACAAAATAAACAAAATACACAATCAAACAATTTAAAACAAATAAACCAACAAATATACAAGCAAATAATACACAAATATACAGAATTTTACAAAATTTTACACTAATCTAAATTACACTAATATCAAATAAAAATCAAGATTAAAATTTTCACTCCCCGGCAGCTGCGCCAAAAACTTGGTTGTGTTGTCATGTAGGGTTTATTTTAGATAGTTCAAGTTTTAAATTTATATTTTGCCGACTTTACCTAAAACAACACTTTAGCGGGCAGTGTACCCGATCAGATAGAGTTTCGTGGTAAGTAGGGTGTCGATAACTAAGAGCGAGAAACAATCTTTTATTTTATCAATATTTTGGTTAACTAAACTAAGTTAATTTAAACTATGTTAAACCTGTTCTATGTTAAACCTATGCTAAACATATGTTAATCCTAATTCTAGCGGATAAGGAGGGGGGGTTCAGTTTGAGAGACCGGTACGGGTTTGGTGGTGACTTAGATCAATTTAAGGCACAATAACACACGCAAGCAGATAGACAAAAGATAGAAGATCTGTCTAGCCAAATATAAGAAGCTATATTAGCCATGATTAATCTAATAAAAATGTTGGTTTGTTTATTTAGTGCAATGAGTGCTTATCTCGAGGCGGCATATCATTCTTAAGATTAAGGCGATACTTCTTCCTTAAACCTAGATATGTAGAATTATGTCACAATTAAACGCATTCACATAAAGCATCCTTTTTGCTGATTATAATCTATCTTAAGGATTAAAGCAATTGTTGGGAAATACAAGTCAAAAGGTCAACGTACTGCTAAGCAAAAGGTCAAAGTACTGCTAAGTAGAAAGTCAACGTACTGCCAGTTAAAGATCGAAGTACTGCCGTGGATAAAGGAATCTTAAAAGATTATCATTTAGACGGTTATGTTAGTATTTATCTTGTAACAGCTATTTTAATGATTAGTATTGATTAGTGTTTATGTCATACAAGGACTGTACATCTACTAGAGGTTATCCTTATGTTTATAAAAGGATCTCTAGGAAGGTATTAGAAGATATAGAAAAACACGAATTATTAGTATTGTATTAGGGATCTGCAATCTTAGGCAGATTCAAAGAGTTATAATACAAAACGTTTGATTAAGCATTGTGTGTTCTTCTTAAGTACTGCCAACTAGATTCCGCATAGTTGACAGTATATCAGTGTTTCATTAAGGAATATCGATCCTACAAGTGGTATCAGAGCTTGTGGAGAGACTCTGATCTAGAAGAACTTTTAATCATTCGAAATCTTTTCAAACCTAAAAAGATGTCTGAAGCTGAACCTATCCCCCCCACCTCATCCGTTACTGCACTCGCACTTAGAATCCCTATAATCAAAGAAAGGTGAATATGACCTATTGGTCCATAAGAGCGACAGTAATTATCGAGGCAATCACTGTCACATACAATGGGACCAATAATCACAAATGGAAACCGAAACCACAACTGATCCTACATCGCCTCAGCTCAGTGTCTTGCAACAAAGACATCACTTGGCTGCAAACGCAAAGAAGACAAAAATGAGAAAGCCCTTAATAACTGCTTTTTCTGCCATAAGGAGTGGGTGGATGGTGTATGTGTGGAGGTACCTGATAGACATCTTCTCAGTTTCATGATGCAGTATTATCAAGATCTTTATGGCAAGCCATAAAAGTAAGATTTGGAGGAAACTAAGCAATCAAAGAAAGATTGCAAAAAGAATCTGTTGAAACAACAATTTGAGACATTTACTATTGGCATCTAGGGACAACTGAGATTCAGCCTACAAAGGATTCAGCATATTCTAGCATGCTTGAAATTACATGGATGCTACGTGTCCATTGAAGATGCAAATTTGAGTTTCTAAAGAAGTCTACCAACTGTGGGCATTTAGTGGCTACCATGATTCGGGGACAACCTGGATTAGACGAGTTAGACTTTGATGATCTCTACAACAACTTAAAGGTGTATGAGCATGAATTGAAGGGTGTCTCAAATTCAAACTCTCAAAACATTGCTTTTCTGTCCACAGAAGTCAAAGGCAGTACTTTGAAACAAAGTACTGCTGAACCAGCACATATCCCAAAAGGATATACTCAAGCTATCTCGAGCAAGGTGCCAACTGCTCCCAACTGTGTTTCTCACTCAGATGAAATCATATGTTCCTTCTTTGCTCAACAAGCATCTATGCCCACAACTCATGATGATGAAGACCTGCTGCAAATTGATGAAGATGCTATGGAAGAAATTGACATTCGATGGCAAGTGGCTATGATAACAAAGCAAGGATAAGGAAGTTTAGAGGAAGATAGGAAGATCCATTGACCTCAGCAAAGAATGGATTAACTTTTATAATCAAAAATTAAATGCTTTAACTGTCAAAAGTTAGGTCATTTTGCTAGAGAGTGTAGATTTGCTAAATACCAGGAAAGCAGAGCAAATGGTCGTAATGAAAAGAGGATTGTGGCTATTGAAGATTCAAACTCAAAAGCCTTGGTGGCAACAGACAACAATGAAGATATTGATTGGACCAAGGAATTTGATGCTGAACCAGTGACATATGCTATGATGGCACTTTGGTTTCGACTGGAGTTGAACAAGATGATTTGTAGCATAGAGTTGATGCAGAGCACATGCACTTTGTACAAAGGACTTGATGATTTTGACTGGAGCAACAAAGCTGATGATGCACCAGTATCTCTAGCTTTGATGGCTACAAACTCAGAGGTACCTTACTGTTCCAAATGTAGTAAATCTTATAAAAAGTTGCTTGAAAGCTATCAAACTGAAAGAGATAATTTTCAAAGAGCTAGGACTGAAATTCTAGGATATCAAATGAGCTTAGAGTCATTAGAGGTCATGCTTAAAACACATGAAAAGTGACATAAGCATGGGTGTTAAGTATGAACAAATGGAATATGACTTAAAAGATAATGGGGGATAATTATTTTGAAACTAGAAGAAAAACAAAGGAATAGATCAAGCCTTAAAAGAACAGATGATTTCAAAGTAAAACTAGAATGGACAAATGCTTCTTAACTTCAAATCGAAGTCAAACAAACAAAGATATGTGTCTGATAAGTCATGTATAGGGTTTGGGATTGAGTCTAGCAATAGTATGGAAAGTAACATTTCATCTGGGGATGAAACTTTGACTGATTCTACGTATGAAAATTTCAAAAGAGAAAAGGCTTACAAAGCAGTACCTCCACCTACAGGTACAATTATTCCACCTAGGGCAAATGTCTCCTTTACAGGGATAGATGAACTAGCCATTAGGAATAAAGTTGTTGATATCAGAGAAAACAAAAAATCTAGTCTCTCTCACATCTCACTGAGATAGAAAATAAAGTCATAATTGAAGATTGGGTTGATAGTGATGATGAAGAGACTGATGTTTCAGAAAGTCAAAAGGAAACTGCTTTTAACTCAGAGAATAGTGAAACATCTTTTGAAAACAGGTCACCAAACAGTCAAAACAGTGTTGGTCAAGAATCTAGGACAAAGGGACTTGGGAACAAAGGGGGTAAATTATGTTTTGTATGTTACAGTCCTAATCATCTTATTAAGGACTGCAATCTACATGAAAGAACCTTCCAACACACCCAAACTCATAAACCTAAGGGAACACAGGGTTCAAGGGAAACAAGACCAGTTTGGAACAACATCCAAAGAGTGAACCATAGTAATTTCTCAAGAAACTCTAGGTACCCTCACCAAAGGAGATCCTTTATTCCATCAGCAGTACTTACAAGGGATGGGTTGATAAGAAAGGTTTTAAAAAAAAAAAAATAAGTACTGCTAGACCAAAAATGACACAAACAGTACCTTCAAAAAGTACTGCTAATGTGACTTATCAAGGTACTGCTAGATCTAGAGTACCACAGGCAGTACTTTCACGAAGTACTGATGGAAGTTATTATCCAAGGATGGATAGTAGAAGACCTAGAATCTCAAGTTACTCACCATCATCAAGGTCTTCTACCACAAGGACTCCTCATAGACCACAAAGACCCAAGAAAATTGTTAAATCTATCTGGGTAAAGAAAGGAAGTACTATTGGATCCCAAGCAGTACTTCCACAAACTGTCAAAAAGAGTGCAATGATAAATCCAAAACAAACATGGAGACCAAAAGGGAACTATCTAGATTCTGTGAATAGGGATAATGGATCTTACACACTCAAGCAATTTGAGTATGTAACTCCATTAGGGGTATCCAAGTCAGTTATGACTTGGGTCCCTAAAAGAGTCTAATTCTTTGAAATTGTTTGTACAGGGCAATCCAGAAGAAGATCTCAAGGACTATGCTATCATTGACAGTGGATGCTCTGGAAGTATGACAGGAGACAAGGACAAGTTGTCTGATTTTAAAGAATTCAAAGGTGGTTATGTGGCTTTTGGAAATGACTCTAAAGGTGGAAGAATCTCAGGAAAAGGAACCATTAAGACATCATGCTTAGACTTTGAGAAAGTTAGCTATGTGGAGGAGCTCAAGTTTAATCTCTTATCTGTTTCTCAAATCTGTGATAAGAAGCACAATGTTCTCTTCACAGATAAAGAATGTCTTATCCTATCTCCAAAGTTCAAGTTTGTTGATGATGATCTGGTAATTCTTAAGCTCCTAAAAGAATGATGTATACTGCTTGGATCTAAAGAAATATTATCCCTCGTGAATCACTTGTTTGGTTGCAAAGGCAACAAGGATGAAGCTGTCCTTATGCACAGAAGACTGATGCATGGTCATCTTTAAAAATATCAACAAGTTGGTTAAAGGCAATCTGGTTAGGGGTTTACCTTCAAAGACATTCAAGCTTGATCACTCATGTTTGGCATGTAGAAAGGGTAACAGCACAGGGCCTCTCTTGCAAAAAGATTAAAGAAGGACTGTCAGAGAACCTCATTGAATTGCTCCACATGGACATTATTTGGAACCTTTTCAGTAGCAGAGTATAAACAAAGAAAAAGTACTGCTTGGTGGACAATGATGACTGCAGCAAAATTCATTTGGATGTTTTTTCTGGGCCTACAAGGATGAAACATATGATATGCTTCATGATTTGATGTGGTTTGAAAAACAGGCTAAGACATAAAGTAAAGACCATCATGTGTGATCATGGAACAGAGTTCAAGAATCAACTTATGAATGAGTTTTGTGCCAAGAAAGGAATCAAGAGAGAATATAGCATGCAGAGGACTTCACAGCAAAATGGTGTTGCAAGAAAGAAGAATAGGACTCTTATTGAACGCCTGCTAGAACTATGTTGCGCGAGACCCCCTTCTACCTATTCAATTGGGCTGAAGCAGACAATACAGCTTGTTATGATGCTTAATAGAGAGTTTTGGTGACTAAACCTCATTGAAGACTCCTTATGAAATCTGAAGTGAAAGATCTCCTAACATTAGTTTCATGAGGACCTTTTGATTGTCTCTCTGACTATACTTATTACCTAGACATTTTGGGTAAGTTTGATGGCAAGTCAAAGAAGGATATCTGTTGGGTACTCTACTAACAGCAAAGGTTTTAGAGTACGATATACAGGTCAACAAGAAAGGTTCAAGACTGTCTTCATGTAAACTTTCTTGAGAATCAGGAGAATCAAAAGGGAAAAGGTCCTGATTGGATGTTTGATCTTGACCTTCTAACTCCATCCATGAATTACATTCCTGTAAGGAAAGAAAACTAAGTAGATTCAATAGAACAAGGATAATCTTGTGATGATGTGAAATTTAGATGACCGCAATCCATTGTTCATCCCAGCTCAGCCTATGCCTCCAGAGAACGTACTAGCTGCAAAGAAGTTCAATTGTCCTCTGAAGAAACAAGCGTTTACCATGATGAGCTGGTAAGTTTGATGCATCAAGAATCTCTTGCCAAAGCTCATAATGATGATCAAAGGATTGCTTTTGAAGAGGAAAAGAGGAGAATATCTATTGCAAAGGGAAAAGAACATGTCAACAGTACTTTCACTCTAAGTACTGCTAATACACCTCCTCAAAGTACTGGCAATACACCTACAGCTTCTGATGATGATACATCAAAAGATGGTGTTTGTCTCTACAAACTCTTTTAATGCTGAGAAGGCGAGTCGCTGACTACAACAAGAACATGGATCCTACCATTGATGTTCCTCTACTCCTACGCTAGAATTCATAAGAAAATCCATACTCTCAAAGTCAAATTATTGGCGAAAGTACTTGCCGGGGTTCAAACAAAAGAAAGCTTTAAAGAAAGTCTTCGACCAACACCAAACCTTGCTTGTCTTTCCATATACAGCAAAACAGAACTAACCACAAAGATCAGCAAACATGCGTGTTTGCTTTGTTTCTTATCTCAAGAGGAACCCAAGAAAGTCTCTCAAGCCTTAGCAGATGAAAGTTGAGTTGAAGCGATGCAAGAAGAACTAACTTCAATTCAAAACTACAAGAGGTTATGGGTGTTAATTGGAGACCTACCAAGAAGGCAGGAGGGTGATTGGAACAAAATGGGTTTTTTAGAAACAAGAAGATGAACGGTACTAAATATCAAGACACAAGCACACCTAGTTGCACAAGACAGTACAAGAAGAAAAGGAGTGATTATGATGAAGTATTGCCCCAGATTGCCCAGAATTGAACAATCAGACTCTGTTATGGCATTTGCATCTTTCATGGGGCTTTAACTGTCTATCAGATGGATGTCAAAAGGGCAATTTTGTAATGGACAACATCACACAGAAGAGTATATGTCAAACAGCCTCCAGGTTTTGAAGATCCTGCTCATCCAAACAAGTCTACAGAGTTGTCAAGAGCACTTATGGCCTGCATCAAGCCCCAAGAGCAAGTATGAAAGACATTTCCACTTTTCTTTTGAAGCATGGATATAGGAAGAGGGCAATTGAATCAAACTCTTTTATTAAGAAGGATAGAATAGATATCATGTTGGTCCCAGTATATGTTGATGATATCAAATCTTTGGAATCCACCAATCTTCTATGGTGAAAGGATTTGAAGATCTTATGCAAAAGGAATTCAAGATGAGTTCCTGGGTGAACTCACTTATTATTGGGCTTCAAGTCAAGCAATCTAATGGTGGTAATTTCTAAGTCAAGACAAATATGTGAAATATATCTCACAAGTTTGACTTAGAAACCATTAAGCCAGCATCTACTTCCCATTGAAGCTCATAAACTCTCTATGGAAAAATGAAGAAGGTGAAATGTTGATGTACCCATTTACAGGTACTAATGGTAATGGTGACTCAGTACTTAACTGCTTCAAGACCAGACTAATGTTTGCTGTTGTCTGTGTGCAAGAATTTCAAGTCACTCAAAAGGTTTCCTCATCTACATGCTGTCCAAAAGGAATTTCTTTTAGGTACCTCAAACATCAACCTAAATTGGGTTTATGGTATCCTAAGGACTCACATTTTCCATATAAGCTTTTCGACAGTGACAATGCATGGGACAACCATGATTAGAAAGATCAACTTCAGGAGGATGTCAATATCCTTGGAAGAAGACTAAGAGGTCTCTTGGCAAATGCAAAGAAACAAACAACATGTAGCTATCTCTCCTCTACAGAAGCAGAATATGTAGCAGTTGCAAAGTTGTTGTGCTCGAGTTTTTCTTTGGATGCAAAATCAACTACTTGATTATGGATTTAACTATCAAGAACACTGAAATCCATATAGACAATGAGAGCACCATTTGCTTTGGGAAAAAACCTATGTTTTTCACTCAAAGACCAAGCATAATTCCCAATTCGACATCCCTTCATTCGAGATTGTTATGAGCAAAGGCTCATTAATGTGGTCAAGGTTCATACTGATGACAATGTAGCAGATTTACTCACCAAAGGCTTTGACTTGGCAAGATTTAACTTTTTGGTGGTAACAATTGGGATGATGAACCCATAGCTATCTTTGAGGGGAGGATCACATATAAAGTACTAAAGTACTAGGTGATCAAGTAAAGTAACATAGGTTTGGTAGATACGATTTTTGGAAGCACTCTAGCTACATTTGAGGGAGGATATAATGATTTATCAGTAGGTTTTGATGATTGAAAGATAGTGTGCAAGGTTGAAGTGTTGTGTTGCACAAATTTGAGTTAGGAAATTTTTTTTAATTGAAAGTACACTGCTAAGCCAACCTCAAGAGTACTTTACTGCTTGTCTTAAGAAAGACAGCTTTAGACAACAAAGTACAGTTTTCTACAACGTTCGGTCAACGTCAAACGTACGTTTTTTGCGCTAAACTCTATTTACAACGGAAACTTCATTGTTATCGTTGGCCACACAACCTATAAATACACAACTGAATTGCATTTCTCTCTCACTTTATCTCATTTCACATACATTACTTTTTTAATTCAACCTCCGACGCACAATAATTTTCCATCAAATGGACACATTCACACTTGTAACAAGCATACATGATGCGTGAGATGGAAAAGAACGCAATAGATGGCTGATTAATATCAAAATCATGTGACTTTCTCACTGGCTGCTCATTAAATACTCGTTGTTGGTTGATATCTGATCTTATTGGCCATAGCTATAACTAATTTTGGGCTACAAGCTTCTCTAAAAGTGTTCCATGACGTACCTCACATCCGCGCTAAGGTAGCCTGTCAAGAGAGATTGTTGATTCTAAGAAGCAACCATACAGCTGACTACTCTTTGAAGATGAACAAGGAGTTGATTGCTTTCCCTAAGCAAGTTATTGGGACTTGCTCAAGAATATTGGCTACCGAGGTAACTTAGTACAACTCACTTTCTCTAAACCATCTCTTTTATCCCACAAGGAAGTATTTAGTTCATGTATTACTCCACTGTTTTAAAGTCCTAGACACTTCATGGGAAGAAAAAACAATTCGGACAAACATTGCATCTGCTCTTGTAGTCGAAGTGGCCACAAACCAAAAGTTTTAATTTCTCTCCTGATGATTCTAACTTGGGATCTAGGACATATATCAAATGTACAAACCTTTTCTTAATGTATCCTAGTTCGTTCAATTGTTTTTGAACAAGCAGTTAGAGGGAGTAGACAGACTCAAGACTTTAAACCATCCTTTCACTTCCTTTCTAAGGTTTTTACAATTCATATGAGGAAAGCACAGTACTAAGTTCTCTGTGTAGGATTAACTTGACTCCATCTATGTTTAAGAGGTAGTCAACAACATTAGCAGTCGGAGGAAGAACCTAGTACATAGTCCCTCATTCTAGGCTCCAAGGGATGCTCAAGGTTCTCCAACTCAAAGGTGCTGCACCATAATCTCTAACTGTACTGCTTCAGTACAGGTAACTGCTAACCTCTCTCTCAAAAGGACTGCTGAAATTCAAGGACTGCTGACATCCAAGGTACAAGCTTGGGAATTCACGATGCTGCTAATATTTTCAAATCTTCCCAAGATTTATCTCCACATATGCGTCTCAAACATCTGGAGGAGATGAGGGACTTTTAGATATATATGCTTTGAACAGGGAAGTCAAGAGACTCAAGAGGCAAACTCTTTCTCAAGCTAAACAAATAATCAAGCTCAAAGCCAAGCTCAAGAAATTGTCCAAATTCGTCCAGCCAGTGGTCAAGCATCATGCTTTTTGGGTAGAGAATCAAAACCTTAAGAAGCAAAAGAGACGAAGAAAGAAGCATAAGAAGAAAGTGTCTTCAGTCAAATTGGGGAGGAATAAGGATGAAGGAACTTTGTCTGAAGAGCACTATGTTCAAGAAGAAGATACAGCAGATCCTTTCTTTGATGATATTGCTGATAAAGATGCTGCTGTTACTCCTGATTTGGAAAGAAAAAGTGATGAGACTGAAGAAGTTAATATTGAGGAGAAAGAAGCTTCTAATGTAAGGAGTGGAGACACAGAAGAAATTGGATTGGAAACAACTCAAAGTACTGCTAGACAAGGTACTATACTCCCCAAACCCTAAATTTTGAAGATGAAGCAGGTCCTTCAAAAGCCCACCTTCGTCAATTCAAGGTTATGTGACTCTGAAGATCAACTTAAAGCTCTGAAGTTCTTGTTTTCTATTCTAGACCAAGAGTTTGAGCATTCCTGGTCATACAAACTCCAACCTCGAACAGCCACTCAAGGTACTGATCCTAAAGAGATCAAGCAAAAGGGATACTGTGTATTGAAGAACCTAAAAGAAGAAATTACCTCTCAACAAATCAGAGCCTTGGAAACTACAAAGATGAGAGAGGTTGCTAAAGAAAAATTCAAGTCTGTAATGGGATGCAGAAGAAGAAAGAAAGAGCTTTTGAACGAATTGAAGAAAACAAAGCCAAAGACTACTTGAGAGAAACCTACTTTCGCTTGCTCAAAGGAATCAATGAAGAGTTTCTTCAAAAGTCAAGGATCACATAAAATTTGCAAAAACTTAAGTATCCACAGATGAAGAAATTGTATGACAAAGTTCAAAGCATCTATTAAAAGACTCCTTCAAAGACTTATCCATGGATTCAGAGAAAGAAAGGGAGGATGTTGAAGGAAAGAGAAGCAAAAAGACTCTTAAGGAAAAGGAACTACAATAACTGAGGAACAAGCCATCAAAGGAAGCCTAAGTTGAAGAACAGAAACAATGACGACTTAGAAACTATCTTAGGATTGTAGACTTTGAAAAGAATGCACAAGATAGAGAGTCATTAGAAGGAATCTCCATGATTACAGAGCTCCAAGTTATTGATTCACCTGATGGAGAGTATCTTATCATTCACAGAGAGAATAATCATTTTAGGGCTTTTGATACTTTATGGGAGATACTGCATATCTTAGATAGACAGGATTTATATCACCTATATCGAGTGGTTGAAAGACAATTATAAGAGACATTCTCCAACAACCCGACTTAGGTTTTGATGCTTCTAGGTGATCTATCCATTATTTGGGAGACGGCTGAATCAAGTGATGATGACTTCTGGAAGGATCAAGAAGAATGGGAAATCATAAGATGGAGGTTTCATGAATCTTCAGGAGTGCATACGCCTAGAATAGAAAGATGGCAAACTATGATTCATAACTGGCTGAGAGACGAAATCTCTATCAAGAGAGTTGATGATAAGGATGCTGGAACATGGAATGGAAGTTGAAGACGAAAGTGAGACAGCCATTACTTTGATACATCTGTTCTATCTTATGGACAACTGCAAATGGTGACAATCTTAAACAATCTGTATGATTTATCAAAATTTTCATTCTTATATATATCTTATTTTGATAAAAAGATTTAACTGTGAACAAGCAGTACTTTGTTCAAAGTACTGCTAGTGTAAAACAAACAGTACCTTGATGAAGGTTACAAGCTAGTTAAAAAAGTTTGTTTTTTGAATATTGTGAAGATATGAGTGTGGCAAAAAGATTTAAGGCACAGATTAGGTGAGTATCTAAAACAGTTTGAAAAGGATTGAGTGTTGGTTAACCACTCACACAGCAAATGGAGAATACAATTCACCATGACTACAACCTAATAATTGACTAATTCCCAAATCAAACAGTTTTGGTAAAGACATCTCAAATCTGTTGATGGTTGACCGCTTTACCAAAATTGTATGTGATCAATACACCATGTATTACCACTGAATTATTCGGCTACACCAAATCAAACGTCCTTTTTTGGTAAAGAGAAACTCAAATCCGTTGATATCATTAATTAGTTTTGCTCAAACTATATGGTCCTCAACTCACCAAAGTTTTATTACTGAGGTTGACTAGTCCTCGCAAACGGCTTCAGGTAAAAAGACTACTCAAATCCGTTTATGGTTGTAATGACTTACAAAAAGTCAAATAGTACTCAACACACAGAACACTATGATTCCATGTTTCTGAGGTGAAGTGATTTCAGTTCATCATGGATTATTCCTTTATCTAGGTACCAAAGAACCACTAGCCCAAGATGAATTGGCTACTTGGTAAAGGCTCATCAAATCCATTCATGTTGCCTGAAAAGACATGTTGGCTGAGAAGAACAATCTGTTAGAGGAAAAGACACAAGATTTTTGAAGAAATGTGTATGTTCAAGAAAAGGTTTATTTCAAGATGCCTCAAAACAGATTGTGACAAGATACGGCTCAAAAGAAAAAGTTTAAAAGATAAAGAGCTAGACTGCTTTCAAGACAATACAGACTTATAAACAGATGCTGAACAAAGAAGACACAACCTATCAAGAACTTGAAGTCAAGCAAGTAGAATTCAATTAGGGGAGGATTGTTGGAAATACAAGTCAAAAGGTCAAAGTTTCTGCACGAAAAAAGTCAAAGTACTGATAAATATAAAGATCAAAGTACATGCTAAAGTAGAAAGTCAAGTACCTGCCAGTCAAGATTCGAAGAACGTGCCAGTGGATATAGGAACTATAAATTTTAAACAGGTTTGTTTAGCCTTTATCTTGTAACAGTTATTAGTGATAAGTATCAATTAGTGTTTATGATATACAAGGACTGTACATCTACTAGAGGTTATCCTTATGTTTATAAAAGGATCTCTAGGAAGATATTAGAATATAGAACAAACATAGAAAAACACGAGTTAAGATTTATTAGTATTGTATTAGGGATCTGCAATTTAGGCAGATTCAAAAGTTATGAAAAGAAATCGTTTGAGAAAACTATGTGTGTATCTTCTTAAGTACTGGGCAAACTTAGATTCCGCAAAATAGACAGTATAATCAGTGTTTCCTTAAGAAGTATCGATCCTACACTTTAATTAGTAAAATTAATGGGTAGCTAATTCTATTAAGAAATTTAATTATCAAAATACCTAATAAAATTTGAACTTTTTAAATTGGTAAAGATGACTACCACCGATAAATAGATTCGTTATTCAGGTCGTTGTTTGAAAAACAAAAATTGACTGGAAACAACTTCATGGAATAGCTCGCAAGCTTAGGATTATGCTTCTAACTGGAAGACAAGCTAACATTCTAGAAACCACCAATTCTTACTCTGCCAGTTCCATCTGAGGGACAAGCAAATCCTCTTGATGTCCTGACCACGCATCAAGCTTGGGTCAAGGCTCAGAAGGAAATTGTTGGGCTTATGCTTATGACCATGGACCCATATATCCAAAATAATCTGGAGCACCTTGTGTCATATGATAAAAAAAACAAATGGCCCTTTTTTCCCCCCAAGAACTAAAAACGTTGTATGTACAACAGGCAGATCAGGAGATTTTTCAGACTGTGCGAGAATTCCACGCGTGCAAACAAGAAGAAGGGCAGTATGTTAGCTCTTACGTTCTAAAAATGAAGAGCTATATAGACAACTTGGAGCGTCTTGGCCATGCTATGACTCAAAACTTATCTGTCAGCCTTATCTTGGTTTCACTAAGGAAGGAATACGATGGTTTTGTACAAAATTACTACATGCATAGCATGAGGAAGATAGTTAATGAGTTGCATGCTATGTTAAAGCTACATGAGCAAACTTTTCCTCTAAAAGAAGTTGCACCTACACTACATGCTATAAGAGTAAGGAGAATCCGGAAAAACCAGAAGAAAAAATCGCATAAGGCTGCATAGGGGAATCAAGGGAAAGGCAAAGCGAAGATGGGCTATGCACCCGTGCAGGCGCCACCTTTTGCTCTCAAACCCAAGAATCCTCTAACACCCAAAAAGGATAATCCAGCAAAGGACGCGATATGCCACAAATGTGGTGAGGTGGGTCACTAGAGAAGAAACTGTCCTATATATCTCTCAGAGTTGATGAAAAAGAAGAAGCTATCTTAGGGAGCTGACACTTCAGGTATTTTCACCATAGAACTCTACTATTTTCCTAGTACATCTTGGGTTTACGATACGAGTTGTGGTACTCATATCTGTATAACTACTCAGGGTCTCAGGGGAAGTAGGAAACTGAAGCCGGGAGTTTTAAGTCTGTACATGGGCGATGGTCATCGTGCAGCCGTTGAAGCTATTGGCGATTTTCATTTGTGTCTCCCTAGTGGGCTTGTTTTAATTCTGCACAATTGTCATTATGCTCCCTCCATTACAAGGGGGATCATTTTAGTTTCTCGTTTGTACAAGGATAGTTTTGTTTAACCAACCGCTTTTAAGAATAAAAATCAATATTTGGTTTTTAAGAAAAATATCATTTTATTTTAATGCTATCATCTCCACGTATGGATATTTATGAAATTATTGATATAATCTTCTTCCAATAACAAATGAAAGTTCTATGTATGCTGTTACCAATAAAAGATCCAAGCTTAACTTGGACTCTACTCTCTTGTGGCATTGTCGTCTTGGACACATTAACAAGAAACGCATAGAAAGTCAACATGAAGGAACTACTGAATCACTGACCGATCAAGACTTTTGAAAAGTGTGTTGCTTGTATGTTTGGTAAGATGGCAAAAAAACCTTATTCACATTAAGTGGAAAGGGCCAAAGATCTACTTGGACTAATCCACACTGATGTATGTGGTCCATTTAAGATTATGTCAAGAGAAGGATCTTACTACTTCGTCACTTTCACTGATGACTTTAGTCGTTATGGATATGTTTACTTGCTTAAACATAAACATGAAGTGTTTGAAACTTTCAAAGTGTTTCAAAAGGAAGTAGAAAACAACTCGTGAAGTATCATAAAAGCACTACTGTTCTGCATCGTACAGGAGGGTGAATATATGAGTCAAGAGTTTTTGGATCATCTAAAGGATCATGGGATTATTGCCCATAGAACTCCTCCCTACATGCCACAGCTTAATGGAGTGTCAGAGAGGAGAAATCGAACACTGCTAGACATGGTTCGATCCATGATGAGTCAAACTGCTCTACCAAAGTCCTTTTGGGATTATGCCTTGATCTGTCACAACGCATCTCTCAACATGGTTTCATAACTAAGAAGGTTTAAGACACCATACGCGATTATGGCATTGGCAACCCCTAAGCTGTCTTACTTAAAAAGTTTGTGGTTGTGAGCACATTTTAAGTGTGATAACACTTACAAACCTGAAAAACTAAACCCAAAGCTTTTAAGTGTATCTTGTATGGAATACCCAAAGGAAACAATGGGATACTTTCTACTACCCACCTAAGAACAAAGTCTATTGTTGCCAGTTGAATGCTGAGTTCTTTGAGAAATGAAGTCAAGAAATCATGAAGCAAGTGCGAAGTCTAGAAATCCTTAAATTATTCAAAAAAAGATACACACCTTACATTAGACACTAGCTTTAGATCATCGAAGAGGATGAAAAAGAAATTGATGAACCTCAAAGTGATATCAATCCCATACGTAAGGTCCCACAAGGACACGCCGTCTCAACAGACGTTTGTGTTTTAAACTTCGATGCTGACAACATGAGTTTGGGGATCACGTGTGAAACCCGCTAACTATAAAGCCGCATTACTGGATCCTAAATCTGACAAATGGCTTAATGCTATGAATGTGGATATGCAATCCATGAAAGACAACGAAGTCTGGGAGTTAGTTGAGCTTCCTCCTGTCGCAAAAACCATTGGTCATAAATGGCTCTTAAAAAAGAAGACCAACATGGATGGAGCTGTACACACCTATAAAGCTCGTCTGGTAGCAAAGGGCTTCACTCAAACCCAAGGGATTGATTATGAAGAAATCTTTTTTCTGTTGCAGACATTAGAGCTATTAGGATTCTTATAGTCATAGCTGCGTTTTATGACTAATGATATTTGGCAAGATGGATGGTCAAAACTGCTTTCCTTAATGATATCTCAATAAAAGAAGTAAACATGGATCAACCTGAAGTTTTTCTCACAAAAATATCCAACCGAGTATGCAAAGCACAAGCGTTCCTTTATGACAGTAATCAAGCCTCTAGGCCATGGAAAAAACGATTTTGATGAAATGAAATTAAGGAAATTTTGGGATTGAATCAAAATCGTGATTGAGCCATGTGTCATATGTAAAGCTATGGGAATTATGTCACTTTCCTAATCTTGTATGTCGATGACATATTAATCATGGGAAACAATATTCCAATGTTACAAGATGTAAAATCCTACATTGGAAGATGTTTTGCTATGAAAGATTTAGGAGAAGCTGCATATATTCTTGGAATCAAGATCTATCGAGATAGATCAAAGCGATTAATTGGTTTATGTCAAAGCGCTTACATTGAGAAAATCTTGAAGACATTTTATATGGAGAATTCCAAACGTGGCACTATCCCAATGCAAGAAAAGCTAAAATTTATTAAATCTCAAGGTGCTTCAACACCTGCTGTGAGTCCCAATGAATAGATCTTCTTAGCTTGTTAAGGCTTAGTTAACTTGAATAGATTCAAACTAACTATATGAGAAACTATGATTATGAATACTACAAGTTATGCGGAATCTAACTTGTAATACTAAGAAGAACAATGTAAACAAAACTTTGAATATATATTGATTGCAAATATTCTGCCTAGGTTACAGAATAGCTAACTATGAATTGATTATTTCTAACTATGCCGTAGGGTTCCTTTTATACACCAAGGAAAACCCTAATGGGCTTACAAAACGCGTCAAGTGATCATGCATATCTATTCCTAATATAACTCATGCATATCACTTAAGCAGTACTAACTATTATACTAACAGTACTAATATATAACTAATAGTACTAACTATACTGGCAGTACTAACAATGTACTGGCAGTACTAACTAACTATAACTAGCAGTACTAAGTGTAGAAGCTCTGAATCCCAACAATCCTCCCCTAAACTTGTGATTTACCATCAAATCTTAAGTTTCTTCTGTATTTAATCTTCTAGACTGCACTGTTGAGGATTCTTCTAAACATTCTTCTACTTCTGTACTTGTGACCTTATAAACCTTAGAAGTTCAAATGCCATCTCATTTTCATGATCAACCTCTAGTTTTCTGCTTAACATTTTTGATAGCATTTCTTGGGTAAGTGGATACTTCTTCTCTATCATCATGTGAATGGCAATTCCATTGTTCATTAACAAAATATGAATTCCACATGAATCAAATAGTCTACAGCTTATCAAATTGTATTCATGTTGATTCCTCTAGACTTCATCTTCTTCATCAGGCTCAAACAGGATCTTTAAATCTCCCCAAAGCATTAAGTCATAACCTTTTGGACTTGATGTCATATACCTCGCTTTAACTAGCCTGTGTAAGTCTAAGACATCCTGTCTGTCAAAATCATCAAGCATCTCACTGAAGATCTTGTAATTCTTAGAACTTCCACTGAGGAGAAAAATGACCCTTTTGAAAGGTGAGTTTATTAGAATCAGTCACATACCCCATTAAAGCAAGTTGCTCAAATATTTCTGAATTGGGTAGAGTAGTAACACCACCATTATCCTTTAACTTTAGATGTCTTCTTAGAGAGGCTTCAGTAATAGTTTTAACTTGTCCATCAATAGTAGCAGTTAGTTTCTACCATCTCCATTAGCCATTTTCCAACATTAGCAGTTCTCCAAAATTGCATAATAAAGGAAACCTATTTTTGTAGGATTCTATGTGAGCGCATACTGGATGTGACAATCAATTCAAAAAATCAATTATCTGATAAAACCCTTCACTACCGCTCCTACGACTTCGTAATAGGTCACCATTGTTATGCTTGTCCGCAAAACTCCAAATTAGCCCATGGTGATTAAGAAAAGATGGATTAAACTGTCTGGGATGAGTCTCGTAGTATTGTGAGTATGAAAGCTTGGCAAAACTTAATTGAGATATATAAAGCAACTTAGTGTCTGTAAATTTTGACCGACCCGAATGAAATTTGATCTTATCTTGAGGAAATCTACTAATTTATAGAAAGTATCCCCCCCAAATTGGATTTTCCAATTAGTCAAACCAGTATGAGCTATGTTGTTGGCGAAAATATCCTCACGGGCTATAATAAGAAAAATTTATGTGGATGGCCTCAAACAGTACTAACGGTAATGTAGCAGTACTAAGTTTAGCCTAACAGTACTAACTTTAAGCCTAGCCGTATTAACATCACCTAGCAGTATAAAGATATGTCTGGCAGCACTAACTTAATACTGGCAGTATTAAGTTTATGCCAAGCAGTATTAACTCCAAGCTCATTCCAATGCAGATTCTCACAATCTCTCTTTCTGTTTTTATACTCACGATATCTCTCAATTCATTTTGCTCACCGATTCACTCTTTCTGTTTTTAAGCACACGTCTCTCTTTCTGTTTTTGGCTCACAACTTCTCTTTTTTCTTTTATGCTCACCAAAATCTCTCAATTATCAGACAATTTTGTAGAAGGTGCCACCAATTCTTTTAGTTTCATACTGTCCTCCCCACTTCCAAGTGTGTTAACTCTTGAGAGGGGTGGGTCATTGGACTTTTAGATGCAACCTCAAACCTAGTTTGAGCATCTACATCCCCAATGTGGTTTCTTGGCACCTGGGCCACTACCTGAGATAATTCCCTAAGAACTTAACTCATTAAGTGTTTGCCATAGTAATGGTGTCCTTAGTTTGTGTAATCCACATATCTCTGCTTCAAAGCTAGAACCAGTAGTGGCAGCCCTTTCCATTCTGTCACCCAACTCCTTATTGACAGCCTCATCACCAACCTTTATAGGGGGAACACCAGACTGAGGTATCTTAGTGTCCCGACCTCTTTCGCCTAGCAGTATTAATATTTGCCTCAACAGTTTTAACTATGTCTTCAATAATTATACAACAACATGCCTCAATTCCTCACAAGCACACTAGAAAAGACTAGATACACATGTAAGAATTCATGAGGATCTATATTTATGTATAACCCATGAATAGAAGTTAAGAACTATTAACCTCCCCCAACCAAGTGTAATCGACAAATTTAGCAAAACCAATGTTGCCACCGAAAGAGAAAAATTAAATCTGCTTACATCAAAAGCTTTAGTGAGAAGATCTGCAACATTATTATCTGTGTGTATCTTTACCATCTTAATCAGTCTCTTCTCATAAGAGTCTCTAATGAAATGATGCCTGATCTTTATATGCTTTGTTTAGAATGATAGACAGGATTTGCTGACAACTACAATACACTCTCAATTCACATGAATCTTTGTCTACATAAAATTAAATCCATAATCAACACTGATTATTGAGATCCAAAGCACTTAACCATACAGTGACAAGCCAGTGAGAAGCAGCAATATATTCAGCTTCAGTAGTTGAGTTAGCAACCACAGTCTGCTTTTTACACTGCCAAGAGATTAACCTTGAACCAAGAAATTAACAACCTCCTGTTGTGGATTTCCTGTCTAAGCAAGCACCTGCATAGTCACTGTTAGAAAAAGCTTCCAGTATTAAGGGAGAGTCCTTAGGGTACCAAAGGCCCAATTTTGGTTGACCTTTTAGATATCTAAAGATTCTTTTTACTGCATGTAAATGGGAAACTTTTGGCTGAACTTGAAATCTTGAGCATGCACAAACTGAGAACATAATATCTAGTCTTGAGGATGTAAGATACATCAATGACTCAATCATTGATCTGTATAAATGGACATCAACATCCTCACCATCTTCATATTTTGTTAAAGGCTTGTGAGTTTCCATTTGAGTACTGGCTGACCTTATACTGAAAAAGCCAAATTTCTTCAGAATTTCTCTAACATACTTGTCCTGATTGATGAAGATCCCATCTTCTTTTTGCTTGACTTGTAAACCCAAGAAGAAAGTAAGTTCTCCCATTGAACTCATCTGAAACCTATTGTGCATTATCTGCTCAAACTCATCACATAAAGACTTCTTAGTAGAACCAAAGATGATGTCATCTACATATACTTGAACTAGTAGAATATCACCCTTGAGTCATTTTATGAGCAAAGTCTTGTCAATTTGTCCTCTGTGAAATCCATTATCCAGCAAATAGGTAGAGAGTGTTTCATACCAAGCTTTAGGAGCTTGATGTAGACCATATAAGGCTTTCTTCACTTTGTAAACTTTTTTTGGAAATTCTGGATCCACAAAACTTGGAGGTTGGCTAACATATACCTCTTCTTCAATAGTGCCATAGAGAAAAGCACTTTTAACATCCATCTGGTACACAGGAAAATTCATAAATGATGCAAAGGCCAAAAATAACCTGATTGCTTTAACCCTAGCAACAGGAGCAAAAATCTCATCATAATTAATGTCTTCTTCTTGTTTATATCCTTGTGCTACCAATCTGGCTTTGTTCCTGACAACTATACCCCTCTCATCTGTCTTATTCCTGTACACCCACTTTATACCAATTGCCTTTTTACCCCTAGGTAAGTCAACTAGTGTCCAAACCTTCAAAATCTTGAACTGAAGCAGCTCCTCTTACATTGCTTCAACCCAACTTTCATCATCAAGGGCTTGAGATATCTTTGTGGGTTCATGTTGAGAAAGGAAACAAGCAAATAAGGAGTTTTGGAAATCTTTGTGATTTGTCCTTCTCTGCTTTTGGATGTAGCTAATCATAGCATGCTCTCCAGAATTCTTCTTTGTCATGCCCCTTGTTTATACTGCTGACTTTGGATCCCTAATAATCTGAGCTTTAGGATGAATAGAGTGTACTCTAGTTGTGGAAATAGGACTGACAACATTGGAAGGTTCCATGTTGTTAAAATCAGCCTCTGCACCTACACTTTGATCAGCATAAGGAGTATTGAGAGTTTCTAAGTCATGATCATCATAGGTATTGCCAAAAATGCAGTACTTCGAATTTCAGTAGTATCTTCCAATTCAGGCATTAGAGGATCAAGAGGAAGATTAGCAACATCAATAGGAAAAGATCCACCAAAAAGAACAAATAATGGTCCACTTGATGGTCCAACAAGACTAAAAGTCCTGGATGCACTAGCAGTATTAACTGGTGTGCTAACAGTATTAAAACTGTTAGTACTGCTAGCTCTAGTATTCTTCTCCTGAAGAAGCTGGCTATCACACTGAGCTTCAAACTCTTTTCTAACAGCATATGATTGCTCTGTAGCCTCCTTCTCTTGATCCATCATCTTATCAAGAACATTCTTCAAGGCTTGATCATACTCACTTGTTGGTTCTTGTACAGTCTTACAAGCATCATCATTAACTGTATCATCCCCAGCCTTGTCATATGAGCTCTTGTAGCTTGAAGAGATAGATGACCATAATAGGAAAACAATATATTGTTGAGTAGATACATTCTCTTCTTCATTTTGTCCAGCATCAACATTTTTCTTCAAACATGTATTGCCATTAGTTTCTTGTGGACCTGCATTTTTGTTAGTTTGATTCCAAATATTGATACGTAAATCAAAAACACAACGCCGAACGGACCTTTCCCCTGCACCATAAGGTTATATTATTTCAAGAAAGTTAACATGCAGAATACACCTTCAACTTATTCTTGGTATAAGTATTAAATACCCTGAAATCCATTGCTCAATACCAGATTACCCAACTAAGAACCCTTCCACATCCTTCCCATCAAACATTCCTACAGGGTCAAGTTATTTAGAAAATAACATGACCTCCCAAATCTCATGAAACATGCTTTGTAGCTCGTAACAATAATCAGTGCATAGGAGTGTCATGTATATTCGGCTTAGGACACTCAAACCCTAATCATGACATAACAATCAGAATAACTGCCTCAGCCAAAGCACAGTAGGTAAAGAAAGATAACAGCAATCCAAGACCAAGCTTCCTCTCAATCAGGTCCAATTCTTTCTCTCACACAACTCCATTATTGTTGAAGATTTACTTGCATACTATATTCCCATTTTAATAAACCCTTTTGCCTACAAAATTCACATTACACAGATATGAATACTAATCCCATTATCAGACCTGATAACTTTACCCTTATGGTTAAATTGTTTTCTATTTCTGCAATAAAATTACTTAAGAATCTTCACTATGAAAATCACACTAGTGGCTAAGAAAGAAAACCATCTAAGCCAACTAAAGTCATCAGTCACTACAAGGCAATAGGTCATATGGTTGATACACCTTACAGATTTGTCCAAATAAGCTCCAAAAGCCAACATCTCTAAAGGTTGGGATTATGAGAGTCTGATAGAGCCTCATAAGTTTGGTCCTTACAAGACTTTGTTGTTGCTTTCCCTTATCTGACAAGCAACATAATTATGGTCATTTTCAAAAAGTCTTTGTGAAGGAAGACCTCCAACAGTTTTCCCTTCATAAGATTTATTCAATTGTTATAAAAATTCACAATACCCAGCCACCAAAGCCATAGTTTTAACTCATCATTGTGGCTTGCAAATAAACAAGTTAAATCTCCACAAGGAACAACATTCTTTAAATCAAAGTTGTACATATTGTTTTGCCTGGGGACTCTAAGCAGTACTTAACTTTCATCAATTAGCTTAAAATCAGGAGACAAAACAAGACACTCAGTTTCAGTGAAAAGAATACTGTTTTTCTTGTCACATCTATCATTTATGATGACGAGAAAAAGATTAAACCTTCAAGTTCTCTTCACAAAAAAACACATCTTCAAAGTTTAATTTATTAGTTCTTAATCTTACCAATACCTGTTATCATTACACCTCAAGAACTATTCCACCAAAGGAAACAAACACAACCATCAATATCCTGCTAGTCTGAAGTAAGGCATTGTTCCCGTGTCATATGCCAGGAGCATCCACTGTTAAACAATCCTTTGTACTTAAAGCATGTTTGTGGATTCCCCTGCACAAAATAAGAGACACAGTTTCTCTTGGGACCCAAGGCCACTATTAGCCCCCCCCCTCCAACTTGAGTCTGCCTTGTGGAGTCTATAAGTGTCACTCTTTTTGAGATCCATGATCCACTATTGTCATTGGAGCCATTTTTTTAAATCAGTCTTTTTAGGTCTCCAAACACAACCTGCTGAGGCCTTAACAGTAGTGACCCCATTTCCCTTAACAGTACTAACTGCTATTTGCCCAGCAGTATTAACACCATTTACTCTAACTTATTAACTTTTTTCTTTTAAACCCTAGTATTAAGATTGTTGATTTATAAAAAGTCTTCTAATAGGTTAATGTGACTAAGGAAAGTAATTATTTTGATTTGGAAACATCACTCTATTTTTAGGGCAGCAGTATTAACATTCTGCTTGCATTACTAACTTTGATACTCCAGACCAAGATAAGCAACAGATGTGAACAAAAATTATTTTAATTAGTTATTCTTTGAGTGTTGGTATCCAAATTGGTCTAAAACTTCTATGACCAGTACCCTTATCTCAAAAACAGATTCTTTAGGCATTCTCTTTTCATGAAAATCACAGTCTTTTATTAGATGATTGTGACTTCCACAAACAAAACAAGCTTTCTTAGTAAACCCAAAACCTAACCCCAATTTTTGAGTCATCTTCCCATTCCAATCTTTTCTATCTACCTTAGGAGATGAGTTGACCAACCTAATGTTGTTTAAGCTTGTTTATTAGATGTAACAAGTTTCATTCTAGCTTTAGTAACATCATCTTTTAAAACAAGGTTTGACTGTTGTTTGAGAATCCTTAGACTGAAATATATCCTCCTCATCATCACTAACCCAATCTTCAATGATAACTCCACTAGGCCTAACAGATTCAACTCTAGGCATTTCAACACTAGTATTGCTAGGTGGAGTGTTACTTGTTTCAACTCGAGACACATTAGAACTAGTCTTATTTGCTGTAGGCCTATAAACAGAATCATCCAATCCTGCAAAAGATAGGTTAGCAATTAGGAGGTATGTATTCCCAGAAAGAGAAAGGGAACTGCATGATATATCAATATTCCTTTTTTTTGAACCTATCTTTGTTTTGCTTTCATCTCCACACTTGAAACGACTATCAAATTCCCCTATTAACAATCCACATGCTTAAATTCTATTCATTCAAAATGATCTGTATTCCCTAGACCAGTTTTATCTTAGGAACTTATTTGGACTATTAATCAGTTTTAGTTTAAGTTTTTAGAAGATGTTTCAAACTGTTCTAGTTTAGCTTTTAAATCTTCTTTTTCTTTTAAAGTTTGTTCTAACTGATTTGTAAGTCTAGTGACAGCATTACCTTTATCCTTTACTTCAAACTCTAATACTGCAATCTTTTCCTCATACACAACTTCATTTTTCTGATGAACAACTAACTGTGCCTCTACAAATTCTAGGCCTAAGATAACTACAATTTCTAGATTAAGCTTACTAAAAGTTTGTCTCTTATCATCAAACAGTTTTTTGAAGTTTTTCATATGTTTTAACACAGTTTTTAGAACAAGATTTACAATCTGGTCAGACCCTGAAGAGTTAGAGTGTAAGGCCATGAGAGCAAACTCAGTTGGTTCATCTTGAGCTATATAACTCCAATCATATCCCAATCCATCTTGCACAATCAAAGCATTGTCCTGAACAACCAATGCATCAGAGGTCTCTACTGGTACAGTTCTTCTGGTGTTGTCCCTGCTCCTATACCCTGCATCTCCATTCCTGTTCCATTGATTTCTTGGTGCTTGGCAAAATGGCCTCTTCTAATACAGATAAACAAACAACATTATTCTTTATCAAACCTACAAGTTCTTTGCCATTGAATATTAACTTTCTTCCAGTGTTCTTATAAAAACGCTTAACACTCATAGAAAGCATAACCACCTGCCATTTAATGTCTATTTCTTCCAAATTATCCTGATCAAGCTGCTCTAGGTCTTTATCATCAAGTTGTGGAGCACTTGACTGATGGGTCTCTCTTAAATTTATAGATGGGACTAGATGGGTCTAGCATTTTTTCCTATAAACTTATATATGTCTAGAGGTCTCTCTTTTAAATTTATAGATGGGTCTAGATGGGTCTAGCATTTTTCTCTTAATATTATAGATGGGTCTAGTTGGGTAAATATTTTTAAAGGATGGGTCTAGGTGAGGATCCTCCCTTAATATAAAGATGATTCTGTTGTGATATAGCAATTTTCATTCATTTTGACCGTTTTATACGTTTTGACCGACTTCGACTGATTTTGGCAGTTTTTCGACCGATTCGATCGTTTCGAACCGATTCCGATCGATTTCTGTCCGTTTTGACCGATATCCGACGACATTTTGAAACCGTTTTTCAACACGCTTTGGCACATTTTGAGAAACTTTTTGAATGGTTAAAACCTTTTTTGTCCGTTGTGTGAATGTTTATTATACGTAGTTTGTTCGTTAACCCATCCAAATATACACATCATTTGGATCTACACACTACTAAAGATTGGAAGACATGGACTCGATCTATATGTAATAAATATTACAAATAGACTAACTAGACTACATAACTTCGGATCTTGAAGATGACCGAAGTTCTTATCGTGCACTTGAGGAAAGGAAGAAATGATAGAAGATTTGATCACATTTAAACAAGATTAACCAAGTTGAATGATCACATATTTAGAGAGATTTAGCGAGACTTAGTGAAATCTAGAAAGAGAAAGAACTGAAAGAAAATCATGCAAAAAGGTTGTGAAAATAGTTGAAGGTGACCCACTATTTATAGGAGCTGAAAAACAGCCTGTCAGGAAATGGCGGTCCCAGATATATTAGGGGGCCGCCGAATATTTAGGGGGGCCACAACCTATTTTAGGGACCGCCCCGACATACACTCTTGTTTTTGTCTTTTTGTGGTGACAAACTTGTCCGGTGAAAGTGACACTTGTTTTGAGGGGAAAATGGCTATATTTGAATTTTGAAATAATTACTACATAAAATATTTCTTTATAATTCAAAAATAATTTGTCTAATTAATTTTTGAGAAATTATTCTGTTACATTTATAAAAATGTAATGTTTAAGACAAAAACTTATTTCTTTGATCATCCTACAAGTTTAATGTTGTTTGTACATACCTTATGTGATTTACGTCGGGTGCAAACAAATGTCAGTGTTAATGTAGACTTGAGACGTCGAGAGATGTATTGATGTAGAATTGAGACGTCGTGAGATGTAAATGCATGTATGCATTGATGATTTGTGATTACGAGTAACTAGCGCACTTTACGTTACGTATTACAAGTCACATGTTTGTCATCACCAAAACATAAAGAGATCGTATAGATTAAATATCGTAATATATGCACTAACAAAAATCATATAAGTTGCATGCATATTATATATACTTACGTATGCATGTCTTTGTTTGACATGCATACAATAATTAATGCATCCACTAATCTAATCTATATCCTTTTGTACCAATTCAAACGTATGTCGGGTTTGAATCGGGTTCGGTTATTATACAAGAACACGTGGTGTTAGTTTGTTATGTGAAGCAACCATTAGCATGGTAGCGTAATTTTTTACGTATTGTGTGAGCAACCGTAGAAGTGGTAACTTAATCACTTAAGTTTCAAGGTTAAAGATTCTCGTTTATTGACTTTTGTCAATAAACATAACGGTTAGTTTTTCTTACCTTATTTGTGTGTTAATCTTTGATATCAAACTAGATCCATTCGCTGCGTACTCGTAAGTAAATGGTTTACTAGTTATTAAATCCCAACAGTATAAGCATAAGGATGAACCTTAAAATAAGCAAAGAAAAACACCCATGAGCAATTAGGCAATCATAAGCAGTTTGGTTGTAGCTATTATAACCTGATTGTTTGACCTCTATTTGCAATGCTCAAATAATGACTCCAATAAAGCTTATAGGAAACATATGCATATTAATAACTAGAGTAAATTGCATAAATCGTCCTTAAAGTTTGGCCAAATTGCATGTTTCATCCTAAACGTTACGAAATTGCAAGGATCGTCCCTGTGGGAAACTTTTGGTGCAAGTATCGTCCCGCAGGGACGATACTTGCATCAAAGGTTTCCCCAAAGGTCTCCTCACAGGGACGATCCTTGCACCAAAGGTTTCCCACAGGGATGATCCTTGCACTTTCGTAACGTTTGGGACGAAACATGCAATTTAGCCAAACTTTAAGGACGATTTATGCAATTTACTCTAATAACTACCTATGTCATACATTACTACTATTACACATTTTAGATTTAAAACGACATAGTTTTTGACCTATGTGCACTATTCATTTTAAGCACTGTACTGCTATATTTCTGGGCCAAAAAAAGCCCAAAAAATTTAGCCTAAAAATTTGGCCCGGCCCAATTAGTTTTTTTTTTTTAATTGTTGGCACAAAATAAGGAGGAAAAAAATGTTACAAAAGTACCGACGCATTGACATAAAAAATACTCGCGGTAACATTTCCGAATTGACTTAAACAGTGTCATTTTACACCATGAGACCAAAAAAATAAATTCGCAAAAAAAATAAAATTTTAACGCGACGCAACAACGCGTAAGACCATAAAAAAAACTACTAAACACGATACTAGAATTAAAACGACGGCGTTTTTAACCTACTTTCACTATTCATTTTAAGTTAGCCCAAAAATTTGGGCCGGCCCAATTAGTTTTTTTTTTTTTTTTAAATTGTCGGCACAAAATAGGGAGGAAAAAATGTTATAAAAGTACCGACGCATTCAGATAAAAAAGTAACATTTCCGAATTGACTTAAACAGTGTCATTTTACACCATGAGACCAAAAAAAAAATTCGCAAAAAAATAAAAAATAAAAAAAACTACTAAACACGATACTGAAAAAGTAAACCCGTACTATTAAATATGAGACCGACAAAATAAACTCGCACAAAATTAAAGAAAAAAAAAGAATTAATGACACGCAACAACGCACGAAAAATTAACGCCCCGCAGTAACGTGCAAGAAAAAATAAACTTACACTATTAAACATAAAAAAAACGCGCGAAAAAACAAATAAAAAAAAATAATAAAAAATTAACGTCCCGTAACAACGCGCGAAAAATTAACGCCGGCAGCAACGCGCGAGTAATTTTGCTTATTTTTTTTTCTCTCTTTCTTTCATGTTAAACCGTTATATATCCTACTTTATACCATTATAAGTCGACATTTTATGATTTTATTAAGTCACAAAAGTATCTATGTGGGATTAACCAAAACCGAGTATCCATTTCACTTTGGTCCAAATCAAAGTCTTTCGTGTTCAGGGCAACCCACAGTGATATTTAAAGCCCCTAAACAGGTATATGTGATTGCAAATGTAAACAAGCTTAAAAAGATATGCCGAAGCCGTAAACCCCACTGGTTCCTCATACTTCAACCCCAACCTGGTAAATAGAATCGAAAGTGAAAAAAGTGATCTTTTACGACAAAACAAAGTAATTCCTTAACAAAACTATAACATAAATGATGTTTGGCTAAAAGTCTTCACAGAACTTTGAAGTCAACAAAGTAAACGCCTTTGCCACATTATTACATGATTTGTATATTTGGACTATCAAAACGAAACCATTTTGCATATAATTTAACTGATATACAGAAAAAGAAAAAAAAAGTCAGAAATTTAAAATAAGCCTAAGAGGGTGTGGAGTGTCATGGCATGATATATCTCTTCATTTGGGCCTCACAGGCTGCCACATCAGCATCTCACTCCCACTCAAAAATACACCTTCACTCATAACACACTCCTATCTCTTCATTTGGGCCCCACCACTCACTATTTTATTTTCTTTTCCATCTTTTTAACACAAACATAATTCATTTCATTTAAATTAAAAATACAAACATACAAAATTTAAAATACAATACGGAATTTAAAATACAATACAGAAATTTAAAAATAAAATACAATACGAAAACTTAGATTGCTTGGTAAGTCTTGATGAGTTTGTCTCTGTTATTTATGCTGGCCTCATCACGTTTTCTCTTAGCCGCCTAACAAGATGTATGAGATACGCTATTCGTGATTCCGAGCTCAAACGAAGAGATTGCACACTGAAGGTTTTTAGAGGCTCGTCGAGAGGTAGCGAAAGCACCCTCCTTTCCTCCTCAGCCCGGTCTAGATTCTGGAGCATATAACGATTTATCTCCCCCAACAAATTGTTAATCAACTGGTACTCCTTTTCTTGTTCCTTTCGTAGTCGGTTAATGATAGCATCTCGCACCTCATTTTGTTCGTTAGCCATACTGTGTGTATAGAAATTAAAATAGTTCATAGATTATTAATCTGATGACTCGTATTCTGAATCATATCTCACCACCCCAAATTCCAAAAAGAATTCATCATCATCAGCTTGTTTTTGCCTAATTTTATCCTCTCGTGCTTTTTTATCCATTGCTTTTTCTTCTAATGTTTCTCTTAAGGCTTCTTCATATAGATGTAGTTGCTGTAGCTCTTTCTCAGTAAGATATAAATCAGCCTGTGATGACGAACACCCTACACTTTCTTGTGAGCGGTAGTAGTATTTTTCCAGTAGCCAAGCTAACTTAGCATCCATTTGTTTTTCTAGTTTTGCCGCCTTTTCATACATTGAAAGATTCAGCTCTTAATCTTTATCAGAACCTTCTTTTAAGAAAGTGTCGATCAAAGCACGACTCTCTTATGAAATGTCATTACATTTCTCGTAAGCTTTTCTAAGATCGTCTATAGCGTTGCATGAATTTTCAAATTGCAAGGCTAAATCAAGAATCGCTTTCTGACGACTCTTATCTTCGTCAATTAGTTTTTGAACTAAAGCTTCAACTTCAGAGTCGGTATGTGGAAGCGAACAAGCCATTTAAAAAACTTAACAAGTTATATGTTATAATTTTTGTTTGGGATTAAGTGTGAAAAAAATTGGTAAAAAAGAGTGGTATTTAAAAGAGTGTATAATAAAATATGTTGCAACGGATAGTTTTTAAATAATTAAAACGTTTATGTGTTTTGTCTTTATTTGAGTCGTCCCAACGACGAGATATGCAAAATTTGGAAGTAGCGAGCTCACCTGGTATGGTGGCGAGCTAAGTGGCGAAGCCACGTAGGCAGTGGCGAGCTTAGCTCGTCACCATACTCCTTCCTCTAAGAAGGATCACCCTGTTATAAGTTAGATGTAAGACCATTTAACTCAAAATTTGGTATCAGTTAGTCAAACTAAAAATGACAGCATAAATATTTAACTATATACTAAAGAGCATGAAGGAAGCCGACAAAATAGGCATGGATTTGGGCTGTTTTTCAGTGGTTATTCCGTTGGCCCATTTGTTTGGGCTTTAGTGTTTTTTTCCCTTTTCTTTCCTCTTCTACACATAAACACATAGTTAATATCTGTTCTTGAAGGTTCTTTTGTCTTCTCCAAACCGACTGAAACACAACAACATCAAGAACAAAGGTTACATCAAAAAGAAAGGGTTACATCGATGATTCCCCAAGAAGGTAATTTTTAATTAGTTATTTTATTCAACACATCAAGAAGAAAGGTTACATCGATGATTCCGCAAGAAGGTAATTTTTAATTAGTTATTTTATTCGGCATGTATATCTAATCTTAACGCAACCGTTTGTTTTTTCCAGTAAATATTAGAAGATTGTTTTGGCTATATGATAGGATAGACGAACACATTTTTAATGAAAGAGATCATGGCCTACTTAAGATGGGTATTCATTTATAAGTTTTATAGTTGTTTCAAAATTTGTAAAGTATTCAATATTTTTTTAATAATGCAGAAACGATTACGATTCACATATTCTTTGATTTTTCAATTTATGATATATTTATCACTATGCCACTCATTTACAACTGTTTTGGTTGTTATAGTAAGGCTGAAGGAACAACCCTTTGAATAGTTCAATTTTAAAAACGTTTTTTAACAATTTTCAGTTTCCCAAGTTCATTCAGCATTAACCAAAGGTGTTGTACTGTTTTTGTTATTACGGAGGAAATATGGTTTGTTAGGAACTTCTTTTAGAGTAGTACGTTTTCTCACTTTGGTGCTGCTAATTAACATATTGGTTGTATATAGGGTAGGTTATTGGTAAGACAATTGGTCTAACGCTATGGAGTGGCTTGAAAGGCCGGCTGTTGATATATTAACAACAGGCATACAGCCAGGACCCATACCGGGATGTGTTTTCATGCGTTCCGAACAATTATACACAGACGATGTAGGATTCTAAAATGATTTGCTTTACGAAATTTTATGTACTAAAAGTTACACAGTCATTGTTATTTATTAGCAGTGACAAATGAGCATGTTATGTGATGGAATGTGAAGGCTGTGGGACAACTATTACACTAAAGATGTTGAAGTGGATGAATGACACGACTCCTAATGGTCATACTATATAGTTGAATGTGAAAC
>BQNB010071651.1:0-32695 GCA_026074375.1 Tanacetum coccineum
CTCTCTCAAGTGTTTCTCTCTCTAGAAACTAGCCCGATCCAAGAATCGACCCCGTGTTATGATATAGGATATACCACACCAGGTTTGGAGGCAACAAAGAATTAAAGAAAATACAGAAAACCATTCTGAAGCAGCAATATGAGAATTTTACTGCATCAAGATCTGAACGACTAGATAAAACCTATGATAGGTTTCAGAATCTCATCAGCCAATTAGAAATTCATGGTAAAGTTATCTCCCAGGAAGATGCAAATCTAAGTTGCTAATAAGTCTACCATCAGCTTGAAACAATATTGCCTAGATCATGCGTAACAAAGCTGATCTAGATGAGTTGAGCATGGATGATTTGTACAACAACTTGAAGGTGTATGAAGCTGAGATTAAAAGCCAATCAAGCTCAAGCTCAAACTCTCAGAATGTGTCTTTTGTATCTTTAAATGATATTAGCAGTACTAATGAAGCAGTTAATATTGCTCATGATGTTCCTGCTGCTAGGTCAAAGGGACAAGATTCTTCCTCAACCTATGCTGATGATGTCATGTTTTCCTTCTTTGTCAATCAATCAAATAGTCCATAACTGGACAATGAAGATCTGGAGCAAATTGATACTGATGATCTTGAAGAGATGAATCTCAAATGGCAGGTGGCCATGATTACCATGAGGGTGAAGAGATTATTAAAGAAGACAAGAAGGAATCTGAATTTCAATGGCAAAGAAACTGTTGGCTTTGATAAGATAAAGGTTGAATGTTACAACTGCCATAGGAGAGGTCACTTTGCTAGAAAATGCAGGGCACCAAGGAATCAGGGGAATAGAAATAAGATAATACAAGAAGGGTTGTACAAGTAGAGACTCCTGCTAATGCTTTGGTTGTTACTGATGGGATGGGTTATGATTAGAGCTATCAAGCTGAAGAAGGATCTACAGACTTTGCTCTAATGGCTCATTCAGGTTCATCCAGTTCATCAAGCTCAGATATTGAGGTACATACTTGCTTTAAAGAATGTTTGCAATCTTATCAAACTCTTCAAAAATAGTATGATCAACAGCGTGAAGTTCTTAATAAAGCTAATCTAAGATAATAGGTTATCAATTAGGCCTAAAATCATTAGAAGCTAGAATAGTTGTTCATCAAAAGAATGAAGCTGTTTTTTAAGAAGACATTGCATTTTTGAAATATGATGTTAAGGTAAGAGATATTTCTATCATAGAGCTTAAAAATAAGTTAGAAGAGACTTTAAAAGAAAAATATGATTTGAAACTCAAATTAGAAAAGTTTGAAACATCATCTAAGAATCTAACTAAACTAATAAACAGTCAAATGAGTGTTAATGACAAGACTGGTGTTGGTTTTGACAGTCAAATGAATGAGAATGAATTGAATGATATTCACATGAATAAAAGTAAAGTATTTGAAAGTGCATCTGATAGTAGTGTGAATGAGAGTGAAGAAGATAATAATCAACTAAATGATAGGTTTAAGAAGGTTGAGGGATATCATGCAGTTCCCCCTCCCAACACTGGGAACTACATGTCCTCAAGACCTGACTTATCCTTTGCTGGATTAGATGATTTTGTCTATAAGACTAATGTGAGTGAAACTATCTTTAGTATGCCTAGAATTGAATCAACTGCATCTAAGTCTAGTAAGGATAGTTTGGAACAACCTAAAGATGTTAGGTCTAGTGCTCCTAACATTGAAGAGTGGGAGTCTGATAGTGATGATGATTGTGTTATTAGACCTTTATTTGAACAGAATAAACCTAGTTATGCTAAAATCAATTTTGTTAAATCAGATGAAAATACTAGGAAATCTGTTATTAAACAATACACATACAGGCAAGCTGGAAACCTTAGGAAAAGTCAGAGTCCTAGGGTTGATAAAAGAAATTGGAATGGAATAATGACTCAAAAACTAGGGGATGGTTTTGAGTTCAATAAGAAAGCTTGTTTTGTATGTGGAAGTCTTAACCATTTAATCAAGGACTGTAACTTTTATGAGAATATAATGGTTGGAAAAATATGTGGTTAATAATATGGGAAGATTATGGTCAAGTGAAGTTAGACCAGTATTGAAACAATGCTCATAGGTGAATCACCAAAAGCAAATTAATCTCACCCACATCCTAAAGAAATTTTGTTTCCAATAGCAGTTGCCAACAAAGTCTGGACAAGTGCAGTAAAGTAAGCTAAGCAAGAGCACTTCAAGAGCATGAACATCACCTAGTACAGGAGCCAAGGCAGTGTAATACTACTCCTGCACTTAAACAAAAAGTGGATGCTGCATCACTCATAAAATCTTCATATTTTAAAGCACATTCACCATTGAGAAGGCCTTTTAACCAAAAATCAGCACTAAATTTACGCACCAGCGCAAAAATTTTTAATAAAAAAAGTTTATACTGCTAAGGTTAATAATGTAACTACTGCTAGGCCAGAAGTAGTAGTTAGTACCACTGAGGGAAAAAGGAAAAATTCTGTTAAGTCCTCAGCATGCTGGATTTGGAGACCAACAGGAAAAGTAATTGACAATATCTCCAAAGACAGTGGATCATACATGCCTAAAAGATTTGACTATGTTGATCCTCAAGGCAGACTCAAGTCAGTGATGGCTTGGGTCCCCAAGAGAAACTAATTCTCTTATTTTGAGTGCAGAGTAATCCACAATATTCTTTACAGGAGCAGAAGTGGATGAAGGGTCAGGACAATCCACTGATCCCCAACACACATTCACATCTGCTCAACTCTCTAATGAAGAACGAATCACTATTTTATAATCATATCAACTTCAAAAGACTCAAAAACCTAGGAAAGCCAAAAGGACCACTGAGATATCTCAGTCTAGTGGACCTATTCCACCAATTTTGCAGATGAGACTGTCTATAAGGAGTGGGAAGACAGAATGAAAAGGGCTGCCACTATTGCTTCTAGCTTAGATGAAAAGCAGGATAGTAGTAACATAAATAGGACCCAATCCATGGCAACACTTAATGAATCTTTTCCTCAGAGAACTGATTCAGGTAGTGGTCCCAAGTGCCAAGATACCATATTGGGGGGTGCAGAAGCTCAAATTAGGTTTGAGGCTGCATCTAAACAAATCTAATGATCCACCTCTCTCAAGAGTTAACACACTTGGAAGTGGGGAGGACATCATGAAACTAATGGAATTGGGTGGAACAATTTTGTTTGTAACAAAACTGTCTGAATTGGTAAGAAAAGAAAAAAGAGAGATATAGTGAGCTGAAAAACAAAAAGAGAGTTGTGTGATAAAAACAAAAAGAATGAATTGGTAAGAAAAAGAAATGAGAGATTTAGCGAGCTGAAAAAAACAGAAAGAGAGAATGTGAGAATCTAAATTTATGATGGCAATGCTTGTTGGAACAGAATTAGAGTTGATACTGCTAGGCATATAAACTTAACACTGCCAGTATTAAGTTAGTACTAGCCAAGGAATGATCTTAATACGTGTTGGTAAAGTTAATACGGCTGACTTAAAGTTAGTAATTGTTTATGCCTAAAATTAGTACTAAGTAGGGTGACCGTTGGGTACTTGTTTGAGGCATAACAGAATTTCCTTAATTAAATATAGCCGTTGTGAAATTTCCGCCAACAACTTCGTCTATAGGTTTGACTAATTATTGGAGATATCGTGATCCTTCTAATAAAAATTCATAAGCCTTTCTTCAGATAAAAAGAACAAATTTCATTCAGTCGATCAAATCAAAATCCTAAGTGCTCTCTATATACTATTCATTAACTTTGCCAAGCTCAGATACTCTCATATACAAACATATCCCAGAACCCCAATCTAACTTCTCTCCATCAAATGGCGAATTTGGATTTCTGCGTCAAGCACAACATGGTTGCCTACTTACAGAAGTCAGAAGGAAGTGAAGGATTTCAGCAGATAATTGATTTTCTCACTACAAGTTACATTAGGTATGCCCTTATTGAAAAGTTCCGAACTATCTAAGTCTACTCTCATAGAACGTCTTGGCAAACTGCTCTTGCACAGCACACTTGAGAATGGAGACATGGAAATCACTGCTACAATAGATGGGAAAGTCAAGGTGGTTTCTGAGGCATCTATTAGAAGACATCTTAAGTTAGAAGATTCTGATGGTATTAGTACTTTACCTACTTCAGAAATTTTTAAGCAACTTGCTCTAATAGGGTATGTGTCTAATTCCGATAACTTAACTTTTCAAAAGGGACACTTTTCCTCTTAGTGGAAATTTTTGATTCATACCATCCTTCACTGCTTAAGTTTTAAGAAAACTGATTGGGAACAATTTAGTAGAAATATAGCAACTGCTATCATTTGCTTGGCCACAAACAGAACCTTTAATTTTTCCAAATTGATTTTTGATGCCATGGTGAAAAACTTGGATAGTAAGACAAATTTTTTGATGTATCCAAGATTTATACAAATCTTTTTGAACAAGCACAAGAGATTGCTTCTACCTCATAAAAGACTTTATATTGCTCCTACCCTTACACAAAAACTGTTTAGCAATATGAAAAGAGCTTCCAAGGGATATACTGGGGTGGACACTCCATTGTTTCAAACAATGCTTGTTCAGGGTCAGATTTTACAGGGTAAAGGATCAACAATCCCAGTTGAGTCCCATCACATACCCATCAGTGCTCCATCCACCTCACAACCACCAACTTCACCACCCTCTATGCAAACAACCCATGTTGCTGAAGAAGCTGCTACCATGCCCCATGATTCACCTCTCCTAAGAGTTTACTCACTTAGAAGTGATGAGGGCAGTATGACACTTAATGAATTGACGGTTCTTTGTACCACATTATCCAAGAAAGTGGAGACTTTGGAATCTGACTTAAAGCAGACCAAACTGACATATGGTGCTGCTTACACTAAGCTCATCATGAAAGTAAAGAAGTTGGAGCACAAAGTAAAGTCAAGCAAAGCTAGAAGAAGGGTCAGACTTGTTGTTTCAAAAGATGAAGATGAGTTAGAGGATCCTTCTAAACAGGGGAGGAAGATTGCTTAGATTGATGAAGATGAGGGAATTACTCTAGTACAGATGAGTGCACAGACTCAGGGGAGGCCATGATACGATTTTTTAGGAATCTGATTTTTGATCTGCTCCTTAATAAGATTATACTACTGAGCCCAATATTAGTACTTACGCTTGCTAATGTACTCGTTAGTACTGCTGTTGCAGTAAGTAGTACTGCTTGTGCAGAAGTTAGATACTTATACTTGCTAGCCAAGCCCTGAAGTTAAAATTGCTGCTGAAAGTTTAGTGTATATCAGAAGAAGTGCAGCAAAAAGAAAAGATAAAGGCAAAGCTATTATGAAAGAAGCTGAACCTGTTCAGAAGAAGACAAAGTGTGGCAACTGAGAGCACGAAAAAGACTTGGGTTGGTGTGTGAAAGAAGCTCTTAGGCATGCAGGAGGAGCACCGCAGGACTAGGAGCGTAGGTGCGGCAGGACAGTGGACGGATGGGGGGGGGGTTGTGGGTGTCTCTACGAGAGGATAAGGTGCTTGGTCTGGAGTAGGAGGAAAGTGGTCTCTCATGCATGTGTGAGGGTCAGGGACAGAAGGCTATGAGGGGATGCACTACCTCGGACTATGTGCTGACTGCAATGGGAGTTGACTAACAATAACACATAAGCTCAAGATAAAGCTGCATGAATTCATCAGCTAAGTAATATTGCGCGAGTCTTCAGTACCACGACATACAGATTATCGCACTTCACACACGCGGCCCACAGGCCACCGCGCGCTTACGCAGAGGTCGCCGGGCCGAGACACACGGAATCAAGCTGGCGGGGGGGGCGACAAGTCAAAGGGCAATCATGCAGTCCATGAGCATGCACAATCTCCGAATTGTCTGTCACTCAAGGCAAGATTACTTGTAGAGCTTATAAATGAAAGAAAGAGAAAATTTACCCAACAAAGAGCTGAACAAAGAAGGAACAAGCCCATGACTCAAGCTCAACAAAGGACTTACATGTGTAATTATATCAAGAATATGGGAAGTCACACTCTATACAATTAAAGAAACGTTCCTTTGATGAAGTCAAGGAGTTATTTGAGACCACAATGAAGAGGGTAAATACTTTTACTCCAATGAAAAGCGATGATACAGTTCCTAAAGTTGTAGCTGGAAGCTCAAAGATAGATGTTGAACAAGAAATTAATCAAGAACATTCAAAGAGACAAAAGATAGGAGAAGGCTCAGAACTAGCTGAAGAATCAAAAGATGAACTGTCTCAAGAACAACTACAACAACTAATGATCATAGTTCCAAAAAAAGGGATGAATGTTGAAGCCCTACAAACCAAATACCTAATCATTGACTGGGAAGTTTACACTGAAGACTCAAGAAAGTATTGGAAGATCATCAGAGTAGGTAATCACACAGAGGTATATCAGATCTTTGAAGATATGCTAAAGAATTTTGACAGGGATAATCTAGTCAAACTATGGAGTCTAGTTCATGAAAGATTCAACTCAACAGAACCTACTGAAGATAAAGAAAGAGAACTTTGGGTAGAGTTGAAGAGGTTGTTGAACCAATGACGATGATACATTATGGGAAGCTTCAAAAGGTATATGCATGATCCATGAAATGAAAGTATTTGATACATATGCCCTATTCTTGATATGTTTCCTACAGAGAGAGGACATGATATTTTCATGCTGGTTGAGAAAGATTATCCATTGACAAGAGCACTTATGACTTTGATGCTGAGTAACAAGCTGCAAGTGGATGAATATTTAGTTATGACAGATGAGCTTTTAAGAAAAATCTTTATACTAGCAAACAGACCAAGACAGTAAAGTGTTTAGAAGCATCCTTTCAGCATAGATGGTTTAATTCAGAGAAACTTGTAGATTTGAATGATAACATAAGTTTAGGGAGGCTTGTTAGGAATTAAGAGACTTCTACAAACTTGTACTAGCTGTTTTAACTTAGTACTAGCATGTAGAAGCTTAGTACTGTCAAGCTTAGTTAGTACTGCCAGTTTATTAGTACTGTTAGTTAGTACTGTTTGTTATTTAGTTAGTACTGCTAAAGTGATATGCATGAGTTATATTCGGAATAGATATGCACGATCACTTGACGCGTTTTGTAAGCCCATTAGGGTTTCTTTGGTGTATAAAAGGAACTCTAAGGCATAGATCTACATATCAGTTTTTCATATTAGTATTCATAGTTTGCATAGCAATCATAGTTAGTATTCATAGCTATTTTGTAATTCAAAATAGTATTCAATATATTGAAAGTTTAGTAAAGATCTTGTTTTACTATTTCATTGTTCTTTTTAGTATTGCAAACTAGATTTCGCATAGTTTGTGATATTATCAATCTTAGTTTCTATTATAGTTGTCTTGGATCTATCCAATATAACTAAGCTTTAACAAGCAAAGTAAGATCTGTCAAGAAGGGATCAACAATATTATAGATAATACCCTAATGCACTGTGGTGAAATTTACGAGAGATATATCCAATTATAACACATTTAAATAAGAAAGATAGTTTATGTCGAAATACTCTTATATCTAAAAAGGATGGTCACTAAGTTGCTAATAACGATTTTCAAATACTCTCCAACTGATGCAACTCGAGCGATGCTAACTATGTAAGAGAGTACCCTAGACCGGATGCAACCTAGATCGTTGGCACGTCTTTCGTTATTGAAATACTTGTTAAACCATTTTTGACATTTTCACGGATGGCAGATAGAAATTGTATTCAAACATGTGAAAGCACAGTCAATTTCATATCACAAGATCTTTTTTAGCACAAGATTAAGAAAGTGAAACTTGGTCAACGATCAACAAGCTAAGTCAAAGTCAACTATCAAAGTCATCAGAAACGGTCAAGCTAAGTCAACTTGTATAATCATCTAAGTCTGAGGTCCGTGAGTCTAAGTTTATGAGGTACGGGACAATCGTATAAGTTTTACACGAATGCATACCCGTATCAAACTCATTTTTAATAATTCCGTTCATTTTTCGTGAATTAAAAACATTAACACTTTTAAAGTAATTAAGTTTAAAACATATTTTATATTTGAACTTTTTGAATTATTTTAAACCTTTTTCCTTTTGATCTTTTTAAATTTTGAACCTTTTAATTCTAAAATGTTTGATAGGTCAGAGGTCAAACCGGTGAACGGTCGGGGAGGTCAGGTTCGGTGATCCCTGTAGTTCGGTGAACCTATAAGGTTCGGTGAACCCAAGTGGTTTGGTGAACCCCTGTGTTTTGGTAAACCCCTTGTGGTTTGGTGAATCCTTGTGTTTCGGTGAACCCTTGTGTTTCGGTGAACCCCCTGTGGTTCGGTGAACCATGAGTTTTGATGAATTCCCTGTGGTTCGGTGAACCCTTGTGGTTCGGCGAACCCTCTGTTGACATGTTTCGCCTATTTTAAACCGTTTAAGGTTCGGTTAGACGTGGTTCGGTTGAACAAATGAGATAGCAAGAACCCATCTTAAAAAATATTTAATCAAACACCTTGCATACACATTACAAAGAAACATAACCCCCACTTGTTTTCACATCCAAACGCACCCTAATTCGTGTATTTTGGGGTGAATTACACTCTAGACTAGCCAATATCATGCCTTTTTTTATTCCAAAGCTTATGCATTACGATCCTAAATCATTACTAGTAGTGTATGAGTGAAAACAACACAACCACAAATATTATTGATCACACAAATATTTCATTCGCATGATATAAGTTCAAGAACACTCAAAACACATAAAGATTTAACATTTATCATTCCAAAGTGTTTAACTAACATTCCTAAGCATATACACATGATCGTAACACATAAACAATCAAACTAGAATATAAACACCCCTAAATTACCTATAATCGAACCAAGAAACCCATAAAAACTCAACCATTTTAATGAATTGATTAAAATCAATTTAGCATAAGGAATGTTACATCAATATCAACAAAACCCCTAAGGTAATTACATCTTTCAAACACTTTCAATTTTAAGGAACCCTAACTCTAAAATCTTTGATTTTCGTGAGCTATAGGAAGGAATGAAGTAATTCCTTTTGCAAGTGTTATAAGAAGATGATAATGAACAAGTCTTGTGTTTTACCTTAAGCTTGAAAACAATTCTTGGTTGTGGTGGTGGTTTGGTCGAACGACTAGAACAAGAGGGAGGGAGAAAAGTTTTTCTAAGTTAGAGGAAACGAGGGGAGGGTTTATATAGTCCAAGTTTTGAGTTTTTGGCAATATTAGTCCTTGTAGTTCTTAATAACATATAAACTAAGCCTAAAACTTTTCTTACACTCCAACCACCTTAAGGGTGAAACTATTTTGCATCTTAGATCCTTTGATGGTAAACTTATAATAAGTTACACCTAATACCCTTAAGTTTATTCTTATTTTGCAAAACTAGTCCCAGAGTTAATCTCGTTAACTCCTCCTCAAATAATAACCCGTTAAAATTTTTAAAGCTTTTCCTGGTTAATTTTCCTTAACACTTTTTGAAAATTTATTTCTATGAAAGCACGTTCTCCCCCTCAAACAAAGACCCATTTTCTAGTTAAAGAGTTGCAGGATTTGTTTTAGTGGTAGAATTACCTTGATTATTTTTCCTGATGATGAAATTTATTCTGATTATTTCTTTTGAACATTTTTGGAAATTTTTAGGTTAAAGCTCGTTCCCCCCCTCGAACAAAGACCCGTAGTCTATTTAATGATTTCTTGGATTTGTTCTAGTGTTTGAAATTTCTTGAAAATATTTTTCCATTAATGACAAAACTGATTCCGATAAATTTTTAGCATTTTAATATTGATTGACCCGAACATATTTGATTAGAACACCTTTTGAGAAAAATTGTTCGGGTCAAAGAAGATTTCTCTTCTTTTCAAAGAATAAATGCACTGACGCGTACACTTATCTTATCTAGAAAGCCCGGGTTGTGTAGCAAAGTATACACAAACCATCTCTTGAGTTTTAAAACATTGATTGTTTTGATTGATAAACTCAAGACCGAAAAGATGTCTCTTTTCGTTGTTAAGAATAAACGCATTGAAGCGTACATTTTCCTTTTATCTGAGGACCGGGTTGTTATTTGACATTTAATAACAAACCATAAGAAAAGTTTAGAAGACATGTTTTAAAATTTCAGTCGAACTTTATCTACAATACTGTGTCCAGTTATATAATTACATTTCTAAATATCGTAGATCTTATTTAATTTCTGAAAGACACGTCGAGAAGAATTTCTTTTTGGTTTCAAATTTTTTATTTCTTTGTAAAGTTTATATTTTTTATATTGTTTTTTAATATGTTTAGAAATGAAAATCTTTTGTTTGTTTTTGTTTTTATAAACTATTTTACATATAATACATGTGATACATGAATTAGTAATCAGAAATACTCTTCGTCCAACTCTGCAAGATGTTTCAGCTCTTCAGGCGTAATACTCTGCACGCCAGGTGGTTGATCAGAAATTTGAAGCGTTCTCTCGCGAGTGCTTTTGTGAAAATACCCGCCAGCTGATAAGTAGTCTTGACAAAGTACATCTCAACAATCTCATTCCCAACTTGTTCCTTGATAAAATGGTATCTGACTGTAATGTGTTTCATTCTGGAGTGTTGCACGGTATTAGAAGACAAGGCAATGACGCTCTTTGAGTCACAGTACAGAGGAATCTTGTTGTAGTCAAATCCATAGCCAGTTAACTAAGACCGCATCCATAGGATCTGTGCACATCAACCAAACAGGGTGACATATTCTGCTTCAGTTGTTGAAATTGTAGTACACTTTTGTTTTTTAGACAACCAGCTTACTAGCTTTTTACCCAAAAACTGTGCACTACCCGATGTACTTTTCCTTGAGTCTTGGCAACCTGCGTGATCCGCATATGCAAAAGCCGTTAGATAAAATCTGGTGCCCTTCAGATACTATAGACCCATATTAATGGTTCCTTTCAGGTACCGAAAGACCCATTTTACCCCAGTAAGGTGCTTTTCGGTAGGCCTTGCCTAATACCAGGCACACATGTAGACAAAAAACACTAAGTCAAGACGACTTGCTGTGAGGTACATAAAGGATACTTCGATAACGATTAGGGTCAACTGAAGTCCCGTTTGGATCCTTATCAAGTTTTGACCTTTTCACCATGGGAATGTCAACAACATCACATTAAACTAAACCATATTTCTTTAGCATCTCAAGAGCATATTTAGATTTATTAATGAATATGCCTTTAGAATTTTGAGAAATTCAAAGTCCTAAAAAGAAAGACATTTTTCCCATCATCGACAGCTTAAAACGTTTGCTCATTTGATTTGAAAATTTATCACAAAAACTAGGATTTGTGGAGGCAAATATGATATCATAAACATAGATTTATATTAAAATGATGTGCTCTCCTTCCTTCAGTGTGAACAATGTCAGATCAACTGCACCTTTGATGAAGTGTTAAGATAATAAGAACTTTGAAAGCAAATCATACCAAGCCATTGGCGCTTGTTTCAGCCCATATAATGCTTCCTTCAGCAGAAAACATAGGTTGGATGATCTTGATCAACAAATCCTTCATGTTGACTGACGTATACTTCTTCTTTGAGAATACCATTGAGAAAAGCGGTCTTCACGTCCATTTGAAATACTGTCATATTTTTGTGAGCAACATAGGTGATAAAGATGCGAATGGATTTGATAGGCGCAACCGGTGTAAATGATTGTTCAAAGTCAATCCCCTCTTCCTGACGATAACCATTAGCAACTAACCGAGCCTTGTTTTTCAACACACCGCCGTATTCATCAAGTTTCACTTTAAATATCCACTTTAGGTTGATGAGCATAACATTGGATGGTCTTGGTACTAATTCCTACACATCAAGTCTTTCAAAGTCATGAATTTCTTCTTGCATGGCTTCAATCCACGAGGATTCTTTCATGGCTTTTTTATAATTCTTTAGTTTGACTTTTGTTAAGAAAGCATGAAAATAGCACCATAAGGCATCGGTAGCAAGTTGATGTCTTGTTGAAACAGGTTTTGATGGATTGCCGATGATTGTCACTAACGAATGATCCTTTGTCCATTTTTGGATGTGAGTTTGAGGTTATTGGAATGTATGCATGTTTGAAATGTCTATAACCCTTGATGATGACTCAACTGAGATGGTAACTGGAGGAGCAAATGGATTTGTAAAGGTATCACTATCAAACTCTGCATCTTCTTCTTCATTAGGTTCTTTGATGATGTGTCATTTTATACACTTTTTCGGGGTCATTTAACCCCCTAAATCATGCAAATATGCCCAGATTATGTGCTTAATCGTTTGTTTTTGTGTTTTTAGCGCTTGGATGGTTTTTGGAAGAAATACATGTGACTTGGGCTCAATTGGAGAAGAAATGGACAAAACCACGACCCTACACCAACTATCTTAAAGAAAATCATACAGTGCGTGGAGACGACGTCGCAAATTACAAGCGACAGCGTCACAATTACTCAAGAGACGGCGTCATGGATTTCTAGACGACGTCAGAACATAGCCGACTTAAAGAAACCCTAGAAGATTCTGCGCATGAACGCGTCAGGATCATAAAGCGACACGGTACCCACCCCACAGCTGTCGTGCCTACTTTTCTATATATACAAATCCATTTTTAAGGTTTTAAGTGTGTAACTTTTAAGAAACGAACCCTATTATCATTAGTAGAGTTTAGCAGCTGTGTAGGTCATTTTTAGGGTGTTAAAACCCTCTTGTATCAGCCTTGAACACATGTTTTAATCAAGTGAAGTTCATCTATCCTTTTAATCTTTCAATATGTCTATGTGTTTGATTAATTATTGTTCTTCGCTTCTCTTTAACATGCTAGGCTAGATCCTTTAGTATTTACTTATGATTGCATGAAACTTAGTATGTAGATCCTTTTAATGTTGCTTCTTGTGATGGATGTGCGCGTTAGGCTTTAGAAAACTAGCCATAAGATATTAAATTGGCATAGACGTCTAGGGAAACGCGAGTGTGTAGAAAGGATACCATCGGTAACAGTCTTCATACTACCTTACCCCTAATATGGTTGATCCCTCTTAAGTGTTTTAATGCATGTAATATACTCTTAGGGGCCTTGTAATAGTCTTCATACTACCTTACTTGTGCGTTGCCTTAACGAAATATTACATAGACGGCGAATTCGTGTAATTCGTTCATGACTTAGGAAATACTTACACAGATTATCACAAATGTGACAAAGCAACAGGATTAGGAGAAGCAAACTAAGAAGTAGTGCATGATTAAGTAAATACGTTCGTTTATCATATAGTTATCACCAAAGTAGTTTAGATTTATTATTAGTTAATTAGCTAAAACCAAACCAACCTCTCAAACCATGATTTTTACATGCTTTCATAAAATATAAAAATACAAAAATAATCTTCTCTTAACCCTTAGACCTCTGTTATATTCTGTTCAAGCCTTCCCAACCTATTCCCCTAGAGAACGATAACAACCCCCGAGTCTTGCCTATACTACACTATTACGGTTAAGTACACTGCTTAGGGAGTTGTAAAACTTCTTATGAAGTCTTACCACAATGACCCGCACATCAAATACATGCCACAGATTAAAAACAAATGGGTCCAACTTTTTTCAAACTCATCGTTGGTGAGTGGCTCACCATCTAGCCTCCAACTCCCGTGTGACTTGGTGGGGGTGAAATGGAAACTCGCGCGTGAGTTTGCCACTCACCCCGTGAGTTATCTCCTACTCCGCCCAACCTAATATGTAACACCTCCAAATTGGGTCGCAGCGGAATAATGAGTATCCGGGAGCATTACATTACAGATGAATAGCACAAGATATGAGAACGACCTCAAAAAGAGTCGTTTAAAATACGATACATTAGATTTATTGAAATTGTTTGATACATGAAGAATCCAGTGTTTCTTTTTAAAACCATGCAACATTGAAATAAGGCTCATTTCATCAGAGATTCTGTATGAGACGAAAAGTAGTTGATTAAGTGATCAAGAATTCTCACCAGACCAGTAATTACCGTTGCAGGATCTTCTCCACAAAGGCTCTTTTTGATGTTAGCAGGTTTAACATTTGCTGATTGATAGCATTGGATTACTTAATCTCTGAAGTATTGTTTTGTGGGGAGGTATTAGGATAGGATGAAAGGGAATGTAGCATAAGCAGAAGTGGGTTTTGAAGGTTCAGGGAAATCCCACATAAACACCAACACACATCCACAACTGTATCGCTATCTATCTTGAACAATCACTGTTCTATCATTTAACCCAAAAAGACTCAAAAACCTAGGAAAGCCAAAAGGACCACTGAGATATCTCAGTCTAGTGGACCTATTCACCTTGTTGCAGATGAGACTGTCTATAAGGAGTGGGAAGACAGAATGGAAAGGGCTGCCACTACTGCTTCTAGCTTAGAAGCAGAGCAGGACAGTGGTAACATAAATAGGACCCAATCCATGGCAACACTTAATGAATCTTTTCCTCAGGGAAACCTGATTAGGTAGTGGTCCCAAGTGCCAAGATACCATATTGGGGGGGGGGGGGTGGGGGGGGATGTATAAGCTTAAACCAAGTTTGAGGGCTGCATCTAAACGTCCAATGAATCCACCTCTATAGTGTTATCACACTTGGAAGTGGGTGAGGACAGCATGGAAACTAATGGATTGATGGAAACATCTGTACAAAACTGTTTGAATTGGTGAGAAAAAGAAATATGAGATTTAGTGAGCTGTAAAAAACAGTAAAGAGGAATTGTGGATAAAAACAGAAAAGAGTGAATCTGGTAAGCAAAAGAAATGAGGGATTTTAGTGAGCTGAAAAAACTGAAAGAGAGATTGTCTGGAATCTAAATTTATAATGACAATTGCTTGTTGAACAGAATTGAGTTGATACTGCTAGGTATCAACTTAACACTGCCAGTATTAAGTTAGTACTGCCAGACATATCTTAATACTGCTGGGTAAAGTTAATACGACTGGGATTAAAGTTAGTACTGCTAGGCTAAAATTAGTACTGGTGGGTGACCATTAGTACTGTTTGAGGCTAACCGTAATTTTTTTTTAATATAGCCGTTGTGAAATTTCCAAACAACAAAACGTAGTCTATAGGTTTGATCTAATTTGGAAAAATTCATGATCTTTCTATAAATCTTTAAGCTTTCTTCAAGATAAAACAATTTCATTCAGTCGGTCAAATCAAAACCCTAAGTGCTCTAATAATCTCAATTAACTTTGCCAATCTCACATTCTATCATATACAAAACATATCCCAGAACCCTAATCTAACTTCTCTTTATCAAATGGCGAATTTGGATTTCTGCGACAAGCATAACATGGTTGCCTAATTATAGAAGTCAGAAGGAAGTGAAGGATTTCATTAGATAATTGATTTTCTCACTACAAGTCACATTAGGTTTGCCCGCACTAAAAGTCCAAATTCTATGTCTCTCTTATAGACAGTTTTGGCAAAATCTGCTTCTGCAAGCTCAATTGAGAATAGAGACATGGAAATCACCTGCTACAAATATGATGGGAAAATCAAGGTTGTTTCTGATAGGCATTTTATCCTAAGAAGACATTCAAGGGGGTTAGAAGATTCTGATGGTATTAGTACTTTGCCTACTTCATAAATTTTTGAGCAACTTGCTCTAATGGGGTATGTGTCCAATTCTGATAACTTAACTTTTCAAAAGGGACATTTTTCCCCTCAGTGGATATTTTTAATTCATACCATCCTTCACTGCTTAAGTTCTAAGAAAACTGCTTGGGTACATTTGAGAAGTAGCAAGTTTATGCAACTGCTATCATTTTCTTGCCACTCAAAACAATAGAACCTTTAATTTGTTCCAAATTGATTTTTGATGCCCATGGTTAAAAACTTGGATAGTAAGACAACATTTTTGTGATATCCACGATTTATACAAATTTTTTTGAAACAAGCACAAGGGGGGGGGGGGATAGCTTCTACCTCATAAAAGACTTTATATTGCTCCTTGACTGGCTGGATTCACACCGTAAATATATATAATATATAACAAAATATAAAATATATATCTAAGTGTAAAAACCAACAAGTTCAATGAAACCGAGAAGTAGTATAGAGCTTTCCCGGGTCGTTTATCCCAACTGAGGCTGGAATGGTAATCGATATGATCGAAGATTTGTGTTTGAAGAAAGAGAATGAGTTTGGGAAAGTTGAAAAAGTCAAATTAAACATAAATCGAACTAAACGTTTAAATAAAAACCTAAATTATGAAATTAAACGAGAAAACGAAGGCCCGAATCACGAACAAAAGGGGGAAAACCTAAAATCTTTAAAAATAACCCTACGGAAGAAATTTTCGCTTTTTAAAATACCTATATGGACCAAAATAACGAAGAATGAAAAAGATAGACGAAAACGGAGTTGGTTTGACCCAAAACGAGTCAAAACAAAAATCCCGCACCCGGACCCTGTTCTTTTAAAAGATGACAAATTGTAAAAATGACCTACCGGGAATAATTTTTTTTTATCTATATTTTCCTATAACTAGATGACAAAAGAAAATTTTCTAAAAAAGAAAAAATATTTTTTTGATATTTTTGTATTTTTTTATGAATTAAATAAACTTGTATCTAAATTAAATTATAAAAAATTATTAAACATTTATCTATAAGATTTATGAAAAATTTACAAAAAATACTAGACTTTATAAGAATCTACGATAAATTAGAATCACAAATAAGCTCGCACAGATAAGGCCCGAAATAGATTTAAACAGCTTTATTAGCTGATTTTGCGACAAAAATGTAATAAGTACAATGCCCTTGAGTCTTTAACGAAAAAGTCCCCATGGGCGCAGTGAGAGTGGTCAAGTGTTTGTAAAAGGGGGTTTGTTTCGAAGGGTCCCGGGTTCGAGTCTTGCTCACCCGGGCCTCTTGTGTTCTTTCACCCCTTTTTTTTATTTTTCGAAAAGTTAGGGTTGAAAGTGGTTAAAAGGGGAAAAGTTAAAGGGTAGGGGGCTAAATGGAAAAACAATTTTACACTATAATAGAAACGGGTAACCCTACACTATGAAGAAAATACAAAATAGACCCTACGCTTAAGGCTTATTTTTGGCTTATTAAAATTTGAGAATCAGCAAAAACTTAAAACTACAAATCTATAGATGAGCTTATTCCTAACAACTTTAATAAAGACACTTTGAGAATTTAACAACAGAATAAGCTAGAAAATAAGCACTTTTGTTTCTGTTACAGAAAGTAAGCTTTTAACTAGACTTTTTTTGAATTTGAGACTTATTCCTAACTTATTTTTGTTGAAACTGAGAAAACAAAAGCATCTTATTGTAGCTTAAGATATGTATAGAGATGTCTACAACTAAAAATTAACAAGCTTTAACAAAATTTACTAAGAAGAAATTATTCTGAAAATGTGCAAGTTATAGTTTAAAAACTGTTTGAGAAAACTACAACAGCATGGCTGTTGATGCTGGTGCAATTGGTTTTAATGCACTATGTGCAGGATAGATTTTTGAAATTAGGATTCTTTAAACTACTTTTAATGTGTAGCACTTTAACCTAGGTAAAACATGTTTGACACAATTATATGCTATAGTGATACTTATTTTCAAAAGTGATTTTCTTGTGAAATAATTCCTCCTGGTGTTAGGCTAAGAGGCAAATTTAAAACTCTAAACTTGGTAAACTAGACTCTAACCTTGAAATACTTGCTTTAAACCTTGCTATAACTACCCTAACCACAACTGAATGAAGAGTTTTGATATGTAAAACTTTGACTTTCAAAGTCAAATACCTCTTAATGCCAAACACTCCCTTATATAAAACTTGTCAATATAATGAAGCTTTAAAATCCTATTTTATCAGACTAAACAACTTTATTCTTTTTATCTACTTTCTTACTATATCTAACTATTTAAGCTTATTTTAACATAAAAGCTAAAGGCTTATGTAAAGAAATTAGGCTAGTTACTCTATGAGTCGTATTATACTAAATTATGACAGAAATGAAGATTTATGGAAAATAGATGAATTCTAAAATACAAAAATTTAAATAAAAGCTTATTTAAATCCATTCACAAGTTAAACAGAATAATGCACAAAGAGAGATAAGGTAATGAGCTAATTGAATTAAGCTATGATTAACTAATTGAGTTTTTAAAGATTAAAACCTGAAATTGTTGGAGTCTCAGACAACACAGAGGCCCCTCTTCTTGGAGAGTGAATGACCTCAAAAAGCTTAATCCTAATGGCACCTTGCCTCTAAACCTCAATAAGCTAGAATTTGGCTTATTTCTCCTTTAAGCTTCCAAATTGAACTCAAGTTAACTCAAGTGATCATGTTTAGATGTAAGATGAGTAATATGAGTAAATGAATGCTTAAGAAACAGAATTTGACTAAAATTGAGCTTATGAGAAAGAATAAGCTCAAATGAGCTTATTAAGAGCTTATTTGCTAAATTCGACTTAAACTTGAACACAAATGATTAAGAAACGTGTAAACTGAATTGTAGAAGTAAAGAGTAAAGAACAACAGTACAAAAGCTTAAAGCTATTTAAAAACTTGAAAGAAAAAAATTGCTTAAAATTGAAGGAAAATACAAAATGAAAATAAAAAAACAGAAAAACAACTAACTACTCCTTTTTTTCTTCTGTCTTCTTCTTCTTTTATAAGCTCTTCTGTGTTTGTTGTGTGAGAGGGGGAAAACAAACAATCTTGGCCCTTCAATTTCTTCAAAAAGCAATCTTGGTCGTCGATATGAGCCTAGGGGGATGTGAGATTGCCAAATGGGACTAGGGTTTAAGTGGAGGAGGGGGAGAGTTTGTCTATGGGTTTTTTTTGAGGTGCAGGGTAGAAGAGAGAGTGTTAACCCGTGAGTGGGTTTTGGGTTTCAAAAGTGGCAGGAAAATGTGTTGTACGGGTTGGGGTGATAACAGAGTATAAGTTTGGGAGTTGGGCACAAATGGTCCCTGATGGTGCATATGTCTCTTGCACATTCTGTTCCTTGTTTGTTAAAACTTTTGGGGACTTGGCAAACAAGTCCCCGAAGAGTGTTATGTCTAGTTGCATCATCGTCCTTGTTAGAAACAAACTCTTGGGATTGGCAGGCAGAACAAGTCTTGGAGTGTATCTTGCAAAAATTGACAGATTGCACCCTTGTCTTCTTTTTTCTCTTTTCTTTTTATTTTTATAGTTAGGGATTGACAAATTCTCAGTTTCACTTTAAAACTTATATTTCTCTTGACTTTGGCCTCGGGGTTGGATTGGTTGGACTTTGTCTTTGAAGTTGACTTTTCTGTTGACTTTTTGACTTGTTGACTTTCCGGCTTTGATTTGGCTTTGTCTTTCCAGTATTTTCCATTCGAGTTGGTTTTGTCTATTTGGGACTTTGTTTTTCGTCCTTGTTCTTCGTGTTTTCGTTCCTGCACAATACAATTAGCAAAACAAGCATATATTTGGCATTTTAAGTTCGATTTTGGTTATTTTAGCTCGTTTTTAAAGGTAAAAGGTATGTGTAATTAAGCACATTTACCATCTACCCTTACATAAAAAATTGTTTAGCAATACGAAAAAGAGATCCAAGGGATATACTGGGTTGACACTTCTTGTTTAAACAATACTTGTTCAGGGTCAGATTTTACAGGGTGAAGATCAACAATCCCAGTTTAGTCCATCACCACCCATTTAGTGCTCCATCGCACCTCACAAACCCCACCAACTTCACCACCTCTATGCAAATAACCATGTTGCGATAGAAGCTGCTTACCATTGCTCATGATTCACCCTCCTAAGAGTTCATCTCACTCTTTAGAAGTGATGAGGGCAAGTATAACATTTAATGATTGACGGTTCTTTGTAACACATTATCCAGGAAAGTGGAGACTTTATAATCCGACTTAAAGCAGACCAAACTGACATATGGTGAATCTTACACTAAGCTCATCATGAAAGTAAAGAAGTTGAAGCAACAAGTAAGTAAGCAAAGCTAGAAAGAAGGGTCAGACTTGTTGATTTTAGGAAAATGAAGATGGGTTGGAGGTATCTTCAAAACAGGGAGGAAGATTGCTCAGATTGATGAGAGATGAGGTATTAATCTAGTACAGATGAAGTGCACAGACTCTCGAATGAGAGGCATATGAGCATGATTTGAGGAATATGATTTTGAGTTTATTGCTCTTGAAGAAGATTATACTGCTGAGCCCGATATTAGTACTTCTAATGTACTAGTTAGTACTGTTGGTACAGAAGTTAGTATTGCCAGCCCTGAAGTTAAAACTGCTGCTGAAAGTTTAGTGTATATCAGAAGAAGTGCAGCAAAAGAAAAGATAAAGGCACATACACCCCACCACCTCCCCCCCCCCAAGCCTCAAACCAAAGCTTATATAATAGAAGCTGGACCTGTTCAGAAGAGGCAAAGTTTGCAACTTTAGAGCAAGAAAGACTTGGGTTGGAAGAAGTCTGAGATTTGCAAGTAACAACTTGATGGACGAAGAAAGCAAGGATAGCCCAGAGTTCATGATAGAAGAGCTAGCACTTTTCAATGACTAACAGAAATGGGATAACATACAAAAATACACAAATGCTCAAATTGAAACTGATAAAGGTTAGCACTCAGGTTACAAGCACAAGAGGAAGAGAAAAGATATCTGAAGCTGACAAGGCAAGATTACTTGTATAGAGCTTATAAATGGCAAAAGAAAGAGATAAATTGGCCAACAAAGAGCTGACAAAGGAAGGGAACAACGCCCATGATAATCAAGCTCAACAAAGGACTTACATGTGTAATTATATCAAGAATATGGGAAGTCACGCTTTACAACAATTGAAGAAACTTTCCTTTGATGAAGTCAAGGAGTTATTTGAGACCACAATGAAGAGGGTAAATACTATTACTCCAATGGAGAGTGATGACACAGTTCCTAAAGTTGTAGCTGGAAGCTCAAAGATAGATGCTGAACAAGAATTTAATCAAGAAAGTTCAAAGAGACAAAAGATAGGAGAAGGCTCAAAACCAGCTGAAGAATCAAAAGATGAACTGTCTCAAGAACAACTACAACAGCTAATGATCATAGTTCCAGAAGAAAGGATGAATGTTGAAGCCCTACAAACCAAATAACTAATCATTGACTGGGAAGTTTACACTGAAGACTCAAGAAAGTATTGGAAGACCATCAGAGTAGGTAATCACTCAGGAGGTATATAGATCTTTTGAAGATAGTGTTAAAGTTGAATTTTTGAAATGGATGATATATCAAAACTATGGTGTCTAGTTCATGAAAGATTAAAACTCAACGAACTAACTGAAGATAAAGAAAGAGAACTTTGGGTAGAGTTGAAGAGGTTGTTTGAACCAGATGATGATGATACTCTATGGAAGCTTCAAAGGTATATGCATGATCCTTTGAAATGGAAGTTATATGATACATGTGCTATTCATCATGTGTCTACAGAGAGAGGACATGATATTTTCATGCTGGTTGAGAAAGATTATCCATTGACAAGAGCACTTATGACTAGTTTAAAGTTTAACGCATTTCCAAAGTTCAACAAGTTCAAACCGAATTCAATAATTTCAAATATGCTGGAAAGTTTAAGCACATAAAAGCACGAGCATAGTAATGAAATAAGACATTGGTTATTCTTAAGGGCGGATCTACAGCCAACACAGGGTATGCACGTGCATACCCTGTGATCCTTCTGGTAGTGTAAATTTTTTTTATGGTTGATGCTCGTGTTAGTCAAATTGCAGAGAGTGCATACCCTGAAAAAATGGATTGTGCATAGTGCACACCCAGAAAAAAGAAGAAGAGATAAAGCTGTAAGAAATCATCATTTTTTAAGGTTTTGGTGGTTGTGTTTTGTGTTAAAGAAGATGAATACGTCAGTTAAGTTATTCTATTGGGCCTCTTATAAAGAAATGGTATTTACATTTACTAGATGGGCTCCAGTAAATTTTTTTTTTGTTTCTCAACATAAATTGCAAATGGCCCAAATAAACATGTACTCCAATATTTGGTATCCATATTTTTAGACTTTCTGGTTAATATTTATAGACTTTCTAAAGCATCGATAAACATTTAATACTTGGAGGTGAGATTATGATAGAACAATATCATCTCATAGAACAATTTCATAAAATCACATGTGATTTTTTCAGACGTAACTAAAAAAAATCGATTTCATATACTTTTGACGACTTTTTAGTGTTAAAATTTCCGCCAAAAAAAAATTACACGTGATTTGTAAAATCACTTGTGATTTGTTGTTTTTAAAAAATCACGTGCTATTTCATAAATCGCATGTGATTTCACAAATTCACTTATGATTTTTAAAGTAATAAATCACGTGTGATTTCATAAATTCATAAATCGCATGAGAAACTTATAAATTTTACGTTTGATTGTTTTTAATGTAAGAAATCTAATGTGATTTTTCGAATCACGTGTTATTTTTTCTGGGCGGAAATTTAAAAAAAAAAAGTTCGTCGAAAATAAATAAAAGTCCCGACTAAAAAAATTAATTTAATATTCCTCTTCGTGATGGTATAATTAAATTTATGTCAAACGAAAAAAATACATTATCGCGACGAGTATTTTTTTATCTTTCTATAGGGGGACACATTCGATATATTTTTCGACCGAACTTTTTTTCTGAATTTTTTTTCAGTCACGTCTGAAAAAATCACATGTGATTTGTATCACAATCACATGTGATTTCGTAAAATCACATGTGAATTTTTCAGACGTGACTGAAAAAAATAATCGAAAAAAAAGTTCGTCGAAAGTATATAGAAGTGCCCCTCTATAGAAAGATGATTTAATTCTCGTCGCGATGGTATGTTTCGTTTTGCGTAACGATTAATGGTTTGTGAGATATTTAATTAAAATATAAATTATTCTAAACTATTAGATGAAAATAAAATGGATAGTTGAGATAAAATGGATTGTTATTTAATTAGACAGTATTCTAAATATAATTTTTCTCTTAATACTTGAGTATCCAAATGGTAAATTAGCATGAAAACTTTTCATATGATTAAGAGTTGTAATATTTAAATTTCCTAAACTATGATTCGTAATTCAAATTTGTTTTACAGTTAACATTAGTCATTATTTCGACATCAAAACTACAAGATAATGGACCATTTACTTTAAGATATTAAACTTCGGTCTGCCCAATAAAACCAAAAGAAATAGCTATGCATAAACAAATGCAATAGTCAGCTAGAGTGGCGAAGCCAAGAAATCTGATTACGGGGGCATTGAGCGAAATGTTAGCTATAGCCATCCTAAGTTAGTGATGATGCTATTATAAACCGCTTTCAATGTTTGCATGTTCGTCAAGACTACTTGTAGTTTTGGTTTTGGTGCATGTTTTGGGCCACAAACAGTAACATTACGATTTCTAACATTAGCTTCACATTTTGCGTAATTTAATGTTATCTAGTCCCTTTATTGGCTTATGTTTTGAGTTGTTGGTTGAATATAAAATAAAAAAATTATTTTCGAAAATGCGACCCGATAAAACCGACCCGAATTTTTTCTTTTAGTTAAAAATTTTTCTATATGAGATTATGCGTAGTGCTCACCCTATGTTGAAATCCTAGATCCGCCACTGGTTATTCTTATTCGTCCAATTTGTATTTTCAGTTTTCCAATTTTTCCCTCTAAAAAGCCAAGCGAAACCCTTTCGAAAGGTTAAAAGGTCAAAATGTGATTTGTCGTTATAATTAAATTCCAAAACCATACGACAAATAAGTTTAACTATAATAAAGTCTTTTCATTGTAACCTTTACTTCTTAACTATAAATTCTTTCTAATTTTTGCAAAAATTACCGCCAGGATTTTCGGTGATTTTGTATTCCTAAATTTTAATAAAAACATTCTCCGGGAAACATTGTGTTAAAAAATTATACAGTTTTATAAATTTTAATAAAAATATTCCCGGGCAACATGTCGCCCGGGAAAACTGTCACAAAAAACATTATACACTAACACACATTAATTATCACTAAACACAAATGTTAAACGTGGAAATATTATCCCTCGTCCGGGAAAGTTGAGCGGGAAAATTTGCCGCCAGGATTTTCGTTGATTATTTTGGTCAAACTCAAACCAAGTTATCCCGGGCGACATGTCGCCCGGGAAACTCACCACATACTTTGACTAAAAAGTCTATCAGAATTGGTGCCACGTCGGATGGATTTTTGTCGTTTAGCGACCTTTCCCGGGCGACAAATGTCGCCCGGGAAAAGTTCGTCGCCCGTTCTAGTTTTTCTTGTCGTGTAAGACAACACGGCTTCAGCATTTCTTCGGGTATTTAATTAAAAGCTAATAACCTATAACTCATTTTACGTCTTAGTTTCTTCCACATTACTAAGCTTTGTAGAACAATGTGTGCGCAAATCAACATGTATCTTCTGTTGCGATGTTTTCCTTATGTAAATTTCTTCCGGAAAATGTTCCCGCTTTGTGTAGCATACCATAGCACCTTGGTTTATCAATTCAAGACTTTCAATATACATTTTTATCTCAATTCGGCGACAAGGGACATTAACTTCTGATTGCACCTCTTTTTGAGGATTATAAACATGGAACCCCTGAAGGTTAGAAATCAGTAAATCACCATCGGTATTAAGTTGCAGAAATCCCATCACTCCTTCTAGTTGATTCTTTTCGAATTTTAAATCCACATGCCAAGAATGAGAATTGATGTACTCTTTTCTAACCCAGATCCAATACTTATCACCTTTACCGGAAATCAAAGCTAGAGACCCGTGAATGATCATTAACATTTTTGGTTCCCAACCAGGTTCTGGCAATTCAATCGAGCCAAAAACATGACTACTCACATCAAATGTCATAATATAATAATGGCCTATTTCATCTGTATCATTCAGATATTGCTTTGCAATCCAATGCAATGATCCATTGACAAAGCAACCGTGAGTCGTGGCGCGTTTAAATGGAATAGTGGGGAAAGTAATCACACACCAAACGCCTGACTTTATGTTGTATACACATGTATCTTGCACACCTGTTCTATATGTGTAGGTTATAACAACAATCTTGTAATCATCAATGATTGGGTCATAACAAAACCCTATGCAGAAAGTATGGGGTTCAGAATAGGAATGGAATGAAGGACATGCAGGCACCTTTAGTATGCGTCTAATTGAAGGGTTCCATAGAGCAATATCACTCCTATAAGTAAGCAGGCAGAGAATTCCATTACATGAACCAACAATTTGGAAACAAGTAAAAGGAAACCTAACAGCCGTTTTACCCTCAACGTATTCCTCTGTAGAACACAGTGCCAGTTGGTCTTCCAAATGTAATGTCGAAAAGTGTTCAACAAAACCTGTTTCTTCGTTAAATTTTTGGTGATAAATAAGGACCTTTTGTGGGGAACGTAAAGTGTGCAAGCGGATGAAACTAGGGCTAGCAATATGAGAGCATAAAAATTTGGAGACCGATCTAAACCTAACAAGGGATTTGGATGGTAGTCTTGTGAAGATTTCGATAATCAAATCTTCACTTAAATAATCGGACATTGTGTAATTCTGTTTTATATGCAGATGTACGTGTTACAATTAACAGACATCAAACACTTAACCAAAAGAAGAAGAAAAAAAATCAAGAAAGACTTTCTTGAAAAGCAGTAAATAGAATGTATCTAAAACAAGGATTTTTATAACCCAATAAAGAACGAGCATTAAAAACACAATTAATTTTGGAATTCCTTATTTAGACACTTATGTACAGTGATCCAATGCAATATTTTTATACAGTTTCACAAGAAAATTTCAAAGCCATTAATGTCATAAAAACATTCCAAAATTCTTTAAAATCTTTTTTCAAAACCATCAAGCAGTTTCAATTCGATTCACCATAAAACTTTCTGTATACAATTCAATGTCATCTTCCTTAATGCAATTCAGTTTCAATTCAACCATTTAATCCTACAATTAATGTCAAGCGTTTCAAAAAAATCCAAAAATATCACCGACTCCATCATCAATTCATATCACTAATTCCATATCATCGATTCAAAATTAAAAAAAATATTAAATACCACTTTCTGAGGTTTAACCCATGCAAAAACATCACGGATCTCCACTTTCGTTCTATGAATATGTCAATGATTCTATGATGTCCACACCTTAAAATAAGTAATTATCACATATATTCAAAAAAAATTGGCTTCGATTTAAATCGCATAGTAGAGCTATTTTGGTGCTTTTATGATAATCTATTTAATTTTGCTTTGATTCAATTGATTGCAGATAAATAAGTTGAATGCTGAAGGTTTTTGTGAAGAGAACACACTTTGAGATTGATAATAAACCACAAGACATGGTTCGTATTTGTTTCAATTTTAATTTATTTTAGGGATTCTAATTGATATAGTAATTGAATTATGTGTTTCTTTGATTAGCGTGTGTTGATACTTTATTTGTTCTTACTAATTACTAATTCAATTATGAATTATTTGTTCTTACTAATTACTAATTCAATAAGGAAGTTGTGATAGCATATGCAGATCGAAATTTATATATAGTTGTCGAAATACTCATCACCCAACAAGTTGAAGGAAATAAGGTAATATTAGTAGTATAGGTTGCCGGTCAAATGTTCATAGCCCCAAAGCTACCAAATCAGGTACGAAATGTTCCTTTCTAAATTTTTTTAATGCAATTTAACTTTTAATGCTAACTAAAAATTGCATAAAAAAACTATCCAACAAAATGAGCCTAAATATGTTTGTGACCCTTCGAAGAATAATTACCAAATGATTAACTACTTATGTTTCGTATCTAATAGGTAAGAAAATGGTTGAACGGGTTTTATGTAATATGGAGTCTATTCAAAGTGCAAAAACCTTATCGCTTTATTTGAAAATGTTAGATTACGATTAACGTAGTTTTTGTAACCTGATGTTGTGACAGAAATTTGATGTTCCATTCGTGATGGATGCAATTGCGATCTCAGAAATGCGTACGAGAAAGGTGGCTAGAACAAATGATATAATAAAATTTTATGTGAATTGTTTTCTATGTTTATGATGTTTTAATATATTACAATATTTATGCTAATTTATGTACTTAAGTATTCTGATAGAGAATACATTTAGTAATTTTAGGGCCTTACAATCAGTTTGTGTCTCTTTTAGTCAGGATGTTGCGGTTAAAGTTTATTTCCGCTTTCAATACAGTCAGAATGAATTGGGCAATTCTATATAAGCAATGTAGTATTCTCTTTATTATTCAGTTTCTAACCCAACTAATTTATATAATTTCAGTGTGAGCTCGAACAAGGAGCAATGACATCTCTTATTGAAGAAGAATGAGCTGTCAAAGGCTTGCGTTACAAGACCAAACGTGGATAACATGAAAAATCATAGGTAAAATTTATAGATCTCGTGATTTTATATCATACTAATGTTTTTATAAGTAACGACTTGAACTTATAACTCCACTTGAATTTATATCATATAATAGTAACGTACTTATTTGCTACTTATTGTACAATTCATTTATATCATATAATAGACGATAGTGGCAGCAATTATTAGAGGAGCGACTAGTGTATGCGTAGGCCCTATTTTACCAGTTAGCTAATCCATTCAAAAGTTCATTCTCAAGTTCTTGTTGTATACCACTATCATTGCATTGGCCGTCACATTACACTTTTTTACATATAGTATAGATGCACCAAAAAGGGTCATTTTACCGCATACTGTTGCTACAGCAAATATTGTTTGCATACCTATTTGAATGTTTTATTTACTTGTGTGTTTGTCTATTAGTTTCCTTTTCGTAATTAAAATCTTTTGTGATTAGAGGTGGTACAATGGGCTGGTCGGGTGGTACAAAGTGGGTTCAAAGTGAAACATGTCATCTTGTAAGTACGGGTTGAAACAAACCTGGATGAGCTGGGCTAATTGACTACATTTTTTGCTTTTTATTGTATATAATGAATTTGTTAATCCTAACAAAAAAACAATATGCAAATACCATATATCTATATTTTCACACATACCGTGTGAGGGTCATTTTACCAGTTAGCTAATCCATTCACAAGTTCATTCTCAAGTTCTTGCTGGATACCATTGTCATTGCATTGGCCGTCACATTACAGTTTTTTACATATAGTATAGATGTGCCAAAAAGGGTCATTTTACCGCATATTGTTGTTATAGCAGGTATTGTTTGCAAACCGATTTGAATGTTTTCTTTACTTGTGTGTTTGTATATTGGTTTCTTTTCCGTAATTAAAATCTATTGTGACTAGAGGTGGTACAATGGGCGGGTCGGGTTGGGTAACGGGTCAAACTAGGTTCAAACTAAAACATGTCATCTTTTAAGTACGGGTTGAAACAAACCTGGATGAGATGGGTTAATTGACTACAATTTTTACTTTTTATTATATATAATGAATTTGTTAATCCAAATAAAAAATATGCTAATATCATATATCTATATTTTCAAACATACCGTCTGAGGTAGCTGATGGTGTGACAGATTAGTTAACAATGTAGTTATGCTAATTACATAGTAATGTTGTCACAGGAAGACAGTCTGTTAGAATATAGTTAAGCTATAGTCATATTGAGTTGCTTAATAAAGAAGCTCGAGTGGAGTTTGAGCAGTTGACCCATTTATTTAAGTGTTTGGGCGAGGTTTTAAGTATGATAAAACTATTAGGATGATGTTGCGATCATTGACCCATTTGAAATCGGTGGATTTGACAGCTTGAGGATAAAAACGTACAATTCCATTTAGTACTTTGTAGTAATAAACTAATAATAACATAGGCTTTTGTGTGCAGATTTTAACATTGTTTGTGATGTAAAGGTTCTTATTACGTTGTTTCTTGAAAGATGGTTTCGGATTGTTTCTCGCACATGCAGTATGATAGCATAAGGAAGTTGTGATAGCATATGCAGATCGAAATTTATATATAGTTGTCGAAATACTCATCACCCAACAAGTTGAAGGAAATAAGGTAATATTAGTAGTATAGGTTGTGCTAAATAATTATTAGTATACCAAGTATTATAAAAGAAAGTTATATTACAATAAGAGATATAACTTGAGCACGTTCATTTACATCATTAACTACAACATGAATGACATGATCATAACACATTTTCTATATGAGAAAGCACATTTTGTTCGGTTAAGGTTCAATGAGCAGCTTCTATATCGTCATTTTCAGTCAAAAGAAACTAAGTTGATTACGAACCTGTGTAAGTTTAAGTGTGTATTTCTTCAATAATTTTTTATTCAAAAAATATTATTTTATTTTAATGGGACTAACACAATACCAACCCAAAAGAAACCCGGCCCAACAGCCAAAACAAATTACACCCGGCCCGTTAAAATTTACAAAATAGATCCTCTAACTATGTGTCAATTTACAAAAAGTACCATAACTTTTATGCTATTTACAGATTGAGACCAAATTTTTTTAAACCCCCCCCACACACATACTATGTGGCAAATTACGACTACCCTAAACTTTACGCTATTTATAAATTCGGCTCTCAGCCACATGGATAGTTCAATGTGCTGAGATGTGGATCATCCAAGACACATTAGCATGGCGTACTCCTCCTGCTCGAACCGGGATTTGAAGCCAAAAAAATTTGGCGAAATAACCCCCACGCTATGCGGAAAATTACGAAAATTACCGGCCAGAAAGAGTATAAAAAGACATAGATCAGTTATAACATGATCTCTTAAACACTAACAATAAATTTTAAAACTACATAAAATTAGAGAAAAAAGTGTACCTTTTCTTGTTGCCATCAAAGAAAGAAATCGAATTTATTTGAAACCATGATGATCGATGAATGATGAAATTGAAAATGAAATTTAGTACTCTATTAAATTTAAACTGGGAATGAAATCAATCAATGAATTCCCAATTTCAATTTCCCTAATTTTTCTCTAAAAGATAACACGATTAACGCAACTTCTTAGTATTTTGAATTCACGATCCTATCCCAACACATTACTTTTCCTGTCACCGTAGAGTTTTTTTTTCCTTTATTTAAGATTCTAAATTTCCTTAATTAACTACCAATTTCTTTTTTAAAGTAAACAAGTATTGAAGACCCGCGCTTCCTTGCGGCGGGTCTTTTTATAAATGTTTTATTTTGTAGAGTTTTGGTTTTTTAGGTGTTATACTAGGATTAACTTTGCAACGTCAAAAAAAATTTCTGGCCGATAATTTTCGTAATTTGCCGCATAGCGTGGGGGTTATTTCGCCAAATTTTTTTGGGCTGAATTTATAAATAGCGTAAAGTTTAGGGTAGTCGTAATTTGCCACATAGTGTGGGGGTATTTTGCAAAAAAAGGTTGAATCTGTAAATATCGTAAAAGTTATGGTACTTTTCGTAATTTGAGACATAGTTAGAGGGGCTATTTTGTAAATTTTCTTTTGGGTTGGGTCGGGTTTCTTTTAGGTTGGTATATAGTGTTAGGCCCATTATAATAAAATAGTATTTTTGAATAAAAAATATTGGTTATTATTTAGTTATCTTTAGTATAATTATAAATTAAATCGTTCATCCTTGTGGTATACGTTGACCAACGAGTTTCGCCCTTTAACCGAAAAATGTACAATTCGTCTTTAAATGTGAAACATTATGTATCATTCGTTCTTCACTTTAACAATCTTCATTAAGTCTCTCCAGTTGATAGCTGATACATAGATGAGGGTATAATAGTAAATTTATTATAATTTTTTCGTTTCCTTTTAAACACGAACAAATTAAAAACCTGCACCGCCACCAATCATTTTTTTTTCTTTTTAATACATTATCATCATATTCCAATCATTAAAACCTACCATATTCATTTTCGCCCACCATCACCATTCTCACCACCTCCGACCACCATCATAAAACTCGATAATCATAATCGTTAAATTGTGGTTTACCACAAATTCAAAAAACCCATAATTGTCCTCTAATTTGCTCCATATACAATGATAAAAAAAGATTAATTTATATTTACTTTTTGGTATAATTATTCTTAATCTTTATGATCTAAAAATAAAAAATAAAGCTGCAAAAAACACAAGTCTTAATCTTTATCATAGAACTGAAGGGTATATCAGCATTATCATAGTATCATAGTTACGATACGATAGGAAGATACGAGAGCCTATTTAGTGCCACGACAACGTATGGCACCGAGATAATACTTTTATTATGTAATTAATATTATATTAATTACATGTGTCTAGATCAGAAATGATGCTTTGCTTACTCATCTAAGCTTGAAACAAGTATAAATAGAAGCCGTCCAATGGTTCTTTTACTTCAACCCCCCTTTCCACCTCTAAACCCTTCATATACAACTCTTTCTCAAAATAATTCTACAATAGATCTTAAAAGACTCAAGTACAGAAAGCAGCAAAAGAAAGCAAAACCGAAGCCCTAGGTCGTTACTACTAGTCGTATACGAAGCCGAAAGTCACCATTTTGACCCTTTCCAAGCTAAAAGCTCAAGACCGGTTCGTCGTAAGCTTATATTCTGCTCATGGTAACGTCATAAAGTTCATAAATGTTCTTGCTAAAATCAAAAATAAAATCTTAGAACTCAAAAACCTAAGTGAATATGGCTTTTGATCCAAAACCGACACTCGAAACCCTAATTACATTGTTTTTCTAAACGTATGGGTTAAACTTGTAAACTTTTGTTATAACCTATTCCAAATAAGCTATTATAATATTAAAATAAAGCTTTGGATAAGTCATAAAGAGAATCGACACTACCTTAAAACCCCGCGTCTTTCTTTGGAAAAACCCTTATTTGACCCGTTTTTAAAAACCTTTAAACTTCACAAATCGTTAAATTAAAACTTATGTTGTTTAAACCTTCATAATTTAGTTATATTAAAACGTTAGTAAATATCTATTGAAATGTTAAATTAATCTGCATGGCCATTTAAGGACGTGTTTTGTAATTATAATCCATGCAAGGGTATATATCCATAAATTTTAGAAACAAAAGAAACTTATAACTAAAAGGACTAAAAGTGTCATTTTATCAAAGTTATAACTATAAGGGTCTATTATGTCACTTTTTAAAGTACAAGGTTTACTTGGTATATCAATAAAATTTGAAGGACCAAAGTCGTAAAAATGCAAACCCTAGGGGTCTGCTTGCAGTTTTCCAAACCCCAGGGTCAAAAATGTAACATTTTGAAAAAGTGTAAAATCATATTCAAAACATTACCAGACATAACTTTAATTAACGCTCCTCGTGCTTAACATTTCCAGATATTGAATAAAATGCTTAAAACTGCTTATGTTCTAATCCTTATATCATTCATCATCGATGTGCTTTCAAAAATCATGTCCCGGATCCATATCATACCACAAATGCTAAATGCAAACATGTGTTACATGACATTGCATTTAAAATTATCATGTTTTGTATGCGTCATTTTACATGACTCACGTGTTAATTGTGCATCTTCACTATGTCAGTTTAATGTATGACAAATAACGTTTAGATGTCATATAGTCTTATACATTAATCTCGTTGATTACTGTTTTGATGCATGCTTAGATAAACTTGCATGCTTATATCTATATGTCTTATGCATCTAGGTATAAATTTTCTCATACTAAAATATTTTTCTTTGTGTCCGTGTCACAAATCTAAA